>JAIPRL010003162.1:0-49872 GCA_025469235.1 Pemphigus obesinymphae | reverse complement strand
CATTAGATAAATTAGGAATAACATTATTATTTACAGAAATCCATTGAATATTTGGGAGATTATAATCACCTAATATTAAAAATTTAGAATTAGATTTATTGTACATGAGATTATCTATAACATCGAAATGATTTTTATATACATCAGTATCAGAACTCGGTGGTAAATATACCGTGCCAATAATTAATGAAAAAGAATTAAGATTAATTTCTATAAACAGTTGCTCAATTAAATTACCATGTAGAGATAATTGATGGCTGGGGAACTTGTTCTTCACTGCGATAAGTACACCACCACCTCTAATGTCAGTACCACGTATGTTACATCTATCGCAACGAAATACTTGATATTTGGCGCAGAGTCCAAGTTCAGTGTTAATTACGTTGTTTGATAATCAGGTTTCAGATAAGGTAATAATATCGTAATCAGAGAGTGCTAAGTTACGGGTAAATATATCTAATTTAGTATTGATACCGCGTACGTTCTGATAGTATATAGATAAATCATTTAAAATTTTGTGTTTGTTTTGTCGTTTTTTGAAATAGTTGGCAAGCCGTTAAAATATTTAATAAACAAATCGTTTTCACCTGAATCTCTGCGGGATTTTAAGTCCGCCATAATAGACGAAAAATATTTACGCTGTTGCAAGGTTTGGTCCGATGAAATACGAATTGTATTTAGATTATTTACACCTAGTAGTTTCCTTTTTACTTTTAAGACTGCGAAAACGTCAGCTGGATTAGGAAGAACGATACGTAGTGGACGAGGCTTATTAGAAACTTTACCAAGTCGATGTATAGACACTGGGTTAGCTGGTATACCGATGGTGTTAAATATATCCTTGACAATAGAAGTATCTTGAGTCTGGTTAGGTGAATTGGAAGGTTCAGGAACATTAAATAAAACAATATTACGTGCTCTAGACTGACGGTCCAAAAGTTCAGAGTATACTTTTTCCTGGGCCAAATTACATAAGGGTTCCGTATTTTGAAATCGCTCAATATCCAACAATTTAACTTCAAGTTGTCCAACCTTTTCCCTTAATGTTTTATTTTCATTTAGGACTTCAAGTAGCTGAGTAGATAGTAGATTAAGCTTAGATTCAAAAGATATGTATTTTTTATCCTGAGCTTTTATAGCTTCACGGCACGAATTTAGAGACAAGACAATTTTATTTTGTGAGTTTTTCAAATCATTTACCATATCCACGAGTTTATTAAGTTTTTCATTGGAATCCACCTCGAGGGTATCAGAAGATTTCGGGGACTTAGGTGGCATAATTGTATTGAATAATTATATAATAATTATAAGTGTAATAGGACGACGAAAAAAGGTCGAAATCGAAAAATGCAAGTTGTTATGGGTAACACACGATAACGAAAAAGATAACGCACGAGAACATAATGTACTACGACCGCTCGATGACAACTGTGTCATATAGTTATAGTTTAGAAAATAATTGTTTAAAAAAATATTGTGTAATTTTTTAGAACAGTTACTAAAACATACATATTCTAATGATAAGTGTATAACTGAATTATATGAAAAAATTAATTTAATTAATTCAAAAATATATCCACAAAATTGCTTCAAATATATTATACGTAGGTAACATGGAAAAAAATAATTTGGTTATATAGTAAATGATTGAAACTATTTTGATTGATCAAACTAAATACAAACTGAACAATTACATTGGTGGTACTAAAAGTATATATAATTGGATTTTACTTAATCAATTAAACGGTAAATAGTAATTATAATTATATTTTGTAGTTATTACAATATTTAACCATGATAAAAGGTTCAAGCAATACGTCTAAAAAGGTTATAGTCTAAAATGTGTTAATATACTTTATATTACTATAATGTTTGGTTAAGTTAATCAAAATATATAGTTTAATTTAAATATTTAATTAAATCGATAGAAATAATTCCAAACAATCATAAGTTTAAAAATAATCATATATCCGCTTTTTCATTAGAAATTTGAACGCCTACGTCCTGCCGCAAAGCCCGCAATACAATAATGATCGTGTGCTAAGGCATGTGGTACCTACATCATATTCATAGGACTATCTTCACTCGTCTAGTTACTACGGGTTTTTATAATATTATTAAATATTAATTATGTAATAATTGTTTTTTCATCCTTCCCGATACTGCTCGTGAAATTAGTACCTTAGTAAGCCCATAGTAACATTTATTTCCAGCTTGAATTCTTGCTACTACCTCGTTTGCTACATTATTTTTTACCATCAAAATATTACCGAGGTATTTGAACTGTTCTACCCTTTTAAATTCATAGTGATCTATTTTTATGGACTGACAAAACAGTAGCCCTCGTCTACTCAAAAAAAATATACTCCGTTTTTTCTTCGTTTAAGTATATAGCCCTATTTTTGATGCTGTATTATACAGTCTACTGAATAATATCTTCAACCTATCTTGAGACTCTTCCATTAATACTATATGGTCAGCATAAGCAAGTAAACCTATCTATCCTATATTATAGTAATAAGTTTATTACTATAATATATATTTATATATTGAACGATCTTTAAATATCGAACAACATTAGGTACCCATACAAAAATTCAAAGGTTCATCATTTTTTAATTATATATTAATAAACAGGTAGGTATGTATAATTTATGCTGCTTTCATACAATATCTAATGGATTTTATATGATATAGGTATATCTTCTATGTTTTAAAATTATATATTTGTTAGATTATATATTTTTGACTTGTACAATAAATACCTATCTAACTATATAAATTGTTTGTATTGTTTTTCATATAATTTCATTAATTAATTACCTACCTATATTTTTAGTTAGCAATACTATATAATAATATTATATTATACATACCTAAGTATCTATTTAATAATGTAAAAATGATGAACATTCGAATTTTTGTATAATATCAGATATTTGAAAATAATTCAATATATCAAACACAAATAAATCGGCCATAATTAATTTAGTATACAATATAATATTTACTTACACGTAAAAACTAGCTATCTATAGGTACTATATGAGAAATAAATATATATATAATATATATACATAATATACATATATATAAATTATTAATACATTCAATCTAATAATTAGGTTGAAAAAACTAAAAGGTGTTATTACTAGAACTATATTATATAGTTGAATACACTTTCCAAATTTGTGTACAATTAAGTATATATCAAATCTAATAATTAGGTTGATACTATACTATATCAACCTATTATCCTGTGAAAATGTACCGATAAAACTTTTTAATCATATTGTATAGTTAAAATAAACATAACATCAACTATATACATTTAGTACTTCTAACTATATTATAAGATAGTCTGTATAGCTGGTAAATATATTTTTTTTCCGTGATATGTGTATATAAATACAGTTTAGGATTAATTAATTGAAAACTGGAAATATTAGTGGTTAGGTATTGATAAATAAAAATAAAATTTTAAAACAATTTGAATATACTTTTATACTTAAATACATTTAAGTGGTTCGCGTAGCGTTAAATATTTTATAGCTGCCTATATTAATATTATTCTACTGTATTATCTCACATTTATTTATAAATAATAACGAACGTACGCCACTATAGTTATAACTTATTTTAATAGGTAGAGGTACCTATATTGAAATTTAAAAAATAGAATAGACATGTTTTTTTTGTACGTAAATACTTACTTTAGTTTTCCACCTCGCATTGAAAACAGGATAAATCATTTTTTGCTCAGATATTCCATAATTTCTTATACCCGAAAAAATGAATGAAATCACGAAGTTTTTGGTTGTCACTGAAAATAACAAAATAGTTGTTGAAATATATGTACGTATTTACGTAGTTAAAAGTTCATTATTTATGTTCATTTTTATTTATAATAATTTATATTATATTATATGGATACTAGATACTCACAATTTTTACCAAAAATAATGATAGGATAATTTATAAATGAGTAAAGAATTTTTATAAATATTTAATAAGTTATATTAATATAGCTAAACCATAGAATTTCTGAAATATATTCAACGTTTATATTGTCAGAGATTGTTTATAATATTCATAAATATCCAAAGACATAATATTATGTTTTGTGCTAAAGAATAACTGCAGCATAGACATTAAATTTTATATTTTATTAGGTAGGTATCTACATTTTATATCATACGTAGATATAACCACGAATTAAGGACCCCTCCGAAATTTGTTCAATATTTAATACATTTTTTTATATAAACTAGTGAATTTTAGCATCAATATCAATATTTTTAATCATAACCGATTAGTTAATGAACCACAACACTTTTAAAAAAATATCTAGGTACGTAAGTAAATAGGTACCTATGTAGATGGTTATTTAAATAAAACAATAAGATCTGTCAAAACAATTATATAGGTATGTATGCACATAAAATACTATGCTATGCAGAAAAACATTGATACAGCTACAAAAAGTATTGTCAAAGATAATACAATGAATATATTTTTTTAAATCATTAACTTTGGAACTTGCTAAAAGTAAATAATTATAATTTTATTTTAAAAATGCATATACCTATACCTAACTATAGTTAAATATAATTTGTCAATAAATTAAGGCGGTTCTTCGTGCAGTTTTATATAGACAAAAAAAGCTATTTTTGTTCATCGTTGATTGAGTCGTCCGTAAAAATGTTGAATACTGCAGTTTGGAAAACTCCCTATTTTTGATCGACTTTTTACTTTTTTAATACTTATTCCTATAAAACTAATTTAAAACTTTATATTTTATATAGTTTTATATAATAATTAATATATATATAAATAGTTTTATTAAATCAATAATCTTAAAATACCAAATATAAAAACTTTTAAAAATTCGATTAGGTAGGTAGGTAAGTATAATATAGTTATATAAGTTAATTTGTCTATAAATTCAAATCTGTTATCAAAATTCATAAATCCGATAAATTTCTATATGGCAGACAAAACAGATTCAACATGTACCTACTAAAATTATAAAATACATTTTGTAATCTAAATACAGTGTTAGGTATAACAAACCTATATATATACATAAATACACAATTGGCACTATGTTTTTACGGTTTATTTTTCGGAGTGTGGCGTCCTCTTAATGTGCTTGGAGTGTAGTTAAATAAATAATGTAAGTAAGCATTTATTTATTTCAAAAATAAGTATACTTCCTAATGTTAGTAAAAAAATGTGAAATATCGAAACATTGACCTGTTATAAAACCATAAAAGCTGGGGGTGTGGTAAAAGATGATACATCGATGATTTTCAGTGGTACCTAATACAATATTCATTAAACGGTGTTTAGACTCTAAAATCAAAATATTCATCATAAAATAAAGGACGATATTTTAGAGAATAATAATGAACATGGGTGTTTTGAAAATATAAACATAGATATTTGAAATAGAAGAAAAAAATACTCGATGTACATTGTAAATACAATATTGAGTACAATATTTAAAGTAGCTCATAGTCCCAACGAGGTAGATAATCTCAAAAATAATTTATGTTAAATGATTTTGATCAAAATATCGTGATTATGAAATAATAAAAAGTGGTATTGACACTAATTATAAATTACTTTTAGATTCAAAATTTTCTTAAGTATTAAAGATTGCTCATGCAGAACCCCCAGAAATGTTTATAGGAATATCTACGCATGAAACAACAACTACGTTTCCTACAAATCTGAATACTTGTAACGTGTGTTACTTGTGCATAATCTTTATGTTTAGTATGTCACTATTCCATTATTATGTGTAACACATTAATACTATTGAATATTGATAATATTTTACAATAACTCAAAATAAAGTTGATCCGCGCTCGAGATCTGCAAAACAAATTACCTATGCAAAACCTAAATATTATGGCGTATCATGGCGTAATACATATATGTACCTATATGTTACATTTTATACAATGATATAGAGATTACATAATTTTATCTACCAAGTATATAAAAATAACACTTAAATAAACTATATTGTTTAATAAAATCGTCGAGTCAAAATCCTTCAATAGAATTTTTTTAACTTACCTATTAACTATACAATACGATATCTCGGAATGATATTGATATTATATTGAATGGATAGGCGAATATCATAATAAGATAATGGGTGTCGAAGTCTTCTCTACCGTCATTAAAATCAACCTTCACACCATTAGAATATTAGATTATGTATACTTAATCAGAATGTCGAAAAATTGATATGATAATTAATAATCAGAGTATCTCAAACTACAGGAATAATACTTAATGCATGTGCCGTTGAGTTTTATGTAGTGTGACAGAAATAAAAATTGGATCTCCATCAAGTATATACTATACCTATAATGTTTTTACATTATAAATACGGATAAGAGTAGATATTATTAATATGCGATTTTTCCGTTATCTAAATAAATCCAAAATCCTACCAACAATGACAGTAATGATAGCTATACAAATTGTATCAGTTATTTCCGCCCCCACGTACAATCTATCTATATAATATATAGGTACATTAGCTAATTTTCTAACTTTTTGATTCCACATTTTACTATAACAGTATAACATTATGTTTGTTATTTGTACATTTTTTGTAATGGACAATTTTGAAATTCAAAATAGAAATGTATTAATATTATAAAACAATATATATTCGTATATAGTTTTGAGGAAAATAATAGGTAATACTGGAAAATAGAACATAAAATGAAACAAAAAAAAATTTACTCAAAGACAAATTTAGTCTAAATACTAAAATAAATAATGAAAGACATTTTTTGAGTTCTATAGAATAACGAATGTACTAATTTTTTTTTTTATTCTGAGTGGAACAAAGGATTTAAAGATATTACAATGATACTTATTTTTACTTTTCTGGGAGCAAATTATCGATTAGAAGAAGCCGAGTAGGAGTTTTGGAGCAAAAAGCTTTTTAAATAGAAAATTGGTTCTAGTTAATACACTGAAAAGGTTTTTTCTATTTTCCCAGTAGTTTTCTTGAAAGAACGCCACACCAATGATATTCAGTAGTAAATGTAATTACAAAAAAACAAATAAAATTACCTTTTCAAACTAAAATGTCTATTATAAAATATATGTATCCCAAATTATTGGACAGGTTTGGTAATTATGACCGGCTTCCACTGAAGACCAGACGGCACCAACGAGAAAAATCTCGTTGACTACCTAGCAAAAATCTGCGCCGAAGTATGCATTCCTACCTCTCTACTACAATCGGCTAAATAGGTAAATAAAATATATAAAAACCAATATCTCGTCACCGTTATGTAAAAGTAAAAAATTAGGTTTCTTGTACATACAATATTGAACAATATAATTAAAGTACCTATTGTATAACACTGATAAGGTCGTCTTTAAAATATTGCATCTTTATGTATTATTTTATAATAGGTATATTACCTCTAAAACTATTTTAAAATGCCTTTTTGTTATGTTTTTCGTAAATATGTTTTGAACAAATATCGTGATTACACAACGATAAAAATTCGTACGGATATGAAACTGTTTTTATAGAATCATTATTGTTTTAAATGTATTTTTACACTTTAGATTCTGAGTGAAGTGAGGGAATTGGTGGTTTTATAATCCTTTCACCTTTGCTACTCCTATATTTTTCTATATTTTAAGTCATAGGGCCCTTTACTGATCCATTCTCTCACTCCATTGAACAGCGTTATATCCTCTTCCATTAATCACCTCACCACTACCAATAACGTTTTGTCGACCGACAAGTTATACTCAGTTTGCCACCAAAAGCCTCATCAACCTTCAAATTATACACCCTTATTACAGGGTAAAATAAAATTTTTGTCATTGTTTAATTTTTGTTTAACAAGTATCTCATTAACCTGGTTGATTTACTCGAGACAAACGCAGTTACAAGCAAAAGAAAATTATACAAATATATATTGTACCAATACTGCCCCAGTAATCTATTAGATTTATCAACAATCATAATAGATTTCACAAATCACAAATTTTTACAAGTATGGCATCCAAAAAATAATTTTAACGTGTTGGTTCATATTATTACATGATCAGGTCACATAGTTATTTGATATTTCACATGACTTTTTAAGACAAGTATTCACTCTAATGGGTAATATTTTGTCGTTTACTCTTGATCGTCCTATATTGTATAAAATAAGAGTTTCTCTAACAACCAACAAAATTATTCTTTTGAGCCTGGTTTGCTATGGGGAAAACTTTTTTGTGATAGAATCTACCCGTAAAATCAAACATAACATGGACAATATATATTACTTAATCTAAATTATTTGATTTAATACATTTTCGCAACTTAGGTTCGAAAAATTGAAATATTACGTCCAATGTTACTTCAACATCATTGAACGTAATGAAATATCTATACCCACTTTAAAAATAGCATGACGAAGAGGATTCAGTGGCGCATACTCATTTTCTGTTGGAGTGTCAACACACTTTTACGAGACCCCCTAATAATATACCCAAATAATTTTCCTAATCAAATTTGTTTTTTTCAAAACATTCATAGGTAATATATCTCATAGTTTGTGTAAACAAAAATATTGAAATAATATTAGCTCACCGGCCACCATCTATTTTAGTAGGGTGTCGACGGTTTTGCCACTTGGGCGGAGCTCAGTGCTGGTGCTAAAAGATATTTGTGTTGGGGGGTCGTCAGAGTAATTTTGACGAATTATGTTTCCAAAAAAGTTAATAAATATAAAAAAAAAATCATCAATAAACCGTCAAAATACTTCCTTTAAAATATTTTAATTCCCCCTCCCCCAAAAAAAAAAATATATAAATTACAACTCTATATATCAAATACAATGATTTAATATAAAATAATAATAAAACATTGTCTTGTCCAAGGACTAAAGGGACGATGGACCAACATCCTCCGCCTAGATCCATCCTACCCGACATACGAAATGCTTCTCTAGCTATTTTCAATTGTTTCCATAAAAATGTAATATGTCAATTTTTTATTTTTTTCATTTATTTATTTTTTATTATGAGAATATAATATAGACCTATGAATTACCGGAGATAAATAATTTTTTTTTATTACTGAAAATGGCCAGAACAGTTTCAGCTCTTAATTTTTATAGTAGGTATCTAACAGTGAAAGGGTAAATAGCTGGCTACCAAAATAACCAGTCTTGGCTGTATCCAGCTTTGGAAATTGAAAAACCCTAATATAACTCTTAATGGCATAGGAGAAGGGGGCAGAGGGGGCCGTTGCCCCCGGGTATAAAAAAGTTATACTTTTGCCCCCTCGGATAAAATAAACAATCACCATCATTTTAAACATGCATAATTAATTTGTAACATATAATAATAAATAATACTCAAAGGTTACATTTTTGTAATCTATCAATTATTATCATTTTCCTATACCTAATATATTATATTTGAATTATTAATTTTTTTATATCATGCTGTATTAATATTTTCCAATTACTTATATAGCGCTCTGAATAATAATAATAATTTAAAAATATATCTGTGTTAGTAGGTACCACTTTTTACTGTTGCATAATCACGATATTTGTAAATAAAACTGTTTTGTGAGAAAAAATTATTCTCGAACTATACCCAGTTGTAATTAAAAAAATCTAGTTTTTACACAATATTATAGACAAAATTATCTGTTTTCTAACGTCGTCTTTTTTTCATTATCACAAGTATAACGTTATGCCATCTTTAAAAAACCAAAAAAAAAAAAAAAAAAAAAAAAATGTTTTTTTTTAAATTAATAGGTAACTTTTTTATTATTTAATATTTTTGAAAAAGGACGACGGTAGAACATATAATATAATGGTAGGTATCTACAATATTGTGTCAAAATACGATTTCTTAATTACAAAACTACAGCTCGGGAACAATTTTTTTTCGCAAAACCATTTTTACGATAAAATAGCGGATGTGTGGCGTTCTTTTAATGAGTTTTTATGTATTACATACTAAAAAAATATATATAAATATAAGACTTAAATATTTGCCCCCCCCCCCCAATGAAAAATAGGTCCTGCGCCACTGACTTTATATATAAAGGTTTGACCGCATATAGCCGAGGAATATTTCTTCCACTAATCCCATTCTTTTGTATAAAAAAAAATCACTACCTAAAATAATCTTGAACAAAATGTTTTACTATAAGTTGATTGAGCTTATTAGATTAAAATTACGACATGCGCATATAAGTATATAACACGTAAGAATACATTATACAATTAGTATATAAGATAGATAAAAATGAACAATAATAATAGGTAGGTATTGTTATCATTTAAACTTTAAAAAGTCGTTGGTATGTTGTCGAATTCAATACCTATGTTTTAATTATAATTAATAATAAGCATATCACCTAGTACCATAATGGCATAATATATATTAATCGATAATAAAACCTATTAAGTTATCACACGGGATATTACTGTGTACCTATCAGTGTTGGGGAAGTTACTTTTAAAAAGTTAGTGAATTAAGTTACAAGTTACATTAAATAAAAGTAATTGGATTACTTTCAAGTTACTTAAAAAAATTTGTAATTTAATTACTTACTGAATTAGGTACTTAAAAAGTAACGAAGTTACAAATGAAGTCACTTTTTTTTTTTTTGCATAAAATGTTAAAATTGATAATATTTTTCACATTTGAGATCTTAATTGGATCGTCTCAGCTCAGAACGGCACAAAAATAAAACTTTAATACACATACACTTTTGAATGAACAAGCACTACATCTGATGGACTCGGCAGTTTTCCTTTCGGCTCGGACTGATATGCACGAAATAACATAAAATGCCAAATGTCCGATACGACTTTCCTACATATATTGATGTATTTTAATATTTTTATTTCATCGTTGATCTTGTCTAGTGATGTAAGTAGGAAATTTCCAAGAATAAAGTTTTACTATTTGTTTTTATGTGTATTAATTTTGTTTTGATAAAAGTGCAACACACTTATTTATTATTATCACGCGAAAATATTTAAATAATTACAATTAATGCGCCTAGCTTTAGACAAAATCACTATAGTGCGGCGTTGTATTTGTGTAGTTACAGTTACAGTAAATAAGTCATCTTATCAGTTTATCACAGAACAGAAACTGAAAAAACCATTGAGTAAACAATTTATTAAATTTTTTATACCAGAAAAAAATTAGTGTCAGAACCCGTGTAGGTACTTATTTAGTTGACTGTATTCGATAACATCGAATTTTCGAGAAATAGTAAGAAAATTATTTACCCATGTCCCATATAATTCATAAATGATAATTCTTTTCCGAAAATATTACAATAGGATAGGTATTGATGATTACATTACAAAAAATCTGGAGATTCGGTGTGGAATTGTAAATATTGGTACCTCCGAGAAAAAAAATACAATAAGTAATATATTTAATTTATTAATTTTTATTCTATTTAAAAGCAAGACTTGCAAGATTCTTGCAGTCAAGTCTTTTAGTTTTGTACTACAAGTCTTGGTTTTGGTCTTGGTCTTGCATAAGATTTTTATTTCAGTCTTGCTACGTAATAGTAAAATCTTGCAGGCCTTAGTCTTGCTAGCTTTAATACAGTCTTGGACTTCTATTAGTTTAAATAAAAATGATTCCCCTTAACTCCCCCCCCCCCAAAGAAAATTCCTGGGTGCGTCACTGGTATAGCATGGACGGTCCGAAGAAATATTTAGGGAAGGGATGTCTTCAAAATACATCTTTAAAATGTAAATTAAGCAAAAAGTAAAAAAGAGTCACCAACTTTTTCCCCAGTCCAAAAATACCGAAATATTTCCGCCTCACACACACAAATTCCTAGTTAGTAACTACGCACATACGCTTCAAGTAAAATAATTTATATTACAGGATTAAGTATTATATAGGTATCATATAAATTTATAAATTTATATGATAAAATGATTAAATAAATATGAGTTCAGAGCTTGTTATTTCAATTTTAGTAAAAGGAATGCATTTAATTAATACCTATATTTATATTTGATTTAATTTGAAATTTATATGTAGGTTCTATCATTGATTATAATATAAGTTAATTATAACTATATATAGTTGATTATAATATAATATAGGTTTGTACATAAGAAATTAAAAATCAAATAACTATTTTAATAGAAAAAAAAAAAAAAAAAGAGTAAAATGATTGACATTGATAAAAATGTATGTAATTTAAATATTATTTCTTTATTTAAAATTATTTGTCAAGAATGGTTCAACAATATTTTATTAATTTTAATTTTAATATTTAATTAATTTTATTTTAATTGAAAGTATGTACCTACTTATATCAGAAATTAGAAACCTGCATATTAATTTTCTATATTAAGTAGGTACATAACTATGTAAAATATTCAATGAATATTATTATAAACATTAAATACACTCCTTGCTTATTATTTACTAATATACCTACTCGTAATAAGAAGTATTTTTGTTTCATTCTAGATTCTGAACAAAGTGAGGAATATATTTTTTTTTTTCATGTCTATACTCAAAAATTATATTAGGAGTGCTTTGATTGTTACATGCTGCATCATTTTCCAGCAGCAAATTGCATTTAGTTGGGACTTTAGAGACGTAAATTTTAATTTTTACATAAAAATTTTTCAAAGTTTTTTCCCATTTTAGGCTAATCAAAAAATTAAAAGTAATTTTAAATATTGAAGATTTTTAATCATAAAAGAATTAATATTAGGTTATAAGACCTGAAAATTGTATACAATGTTCAAAATACGTCATTCCAGCTATATTCAAAAAATCTTAAAAATCAAATAAACAATTTTTCAACGATATTATTATTATTATTGATATTATTATTTTATTATTATTGATTAATAATTATTATAATTAATTATTGATTTTATTATTATTTATTATTGATATTATTATTATTATATTTTTCAACAATATTTTTCATATTTTAGTATGAAATGCGTTCGAATATCGAAGAAAAATAGGTTCAGACTTTTTCCCAAAAACTTATATAAGTACAAAATCAAAGTGAAATTTATTCCCCAATTATTAATTAACTATTTAAAAATTTTAATTGTTTTATTATAACAATTCTTAGTCACTAAAAGAAACAAATTGAAAACTCAATTTTCAGATCATATATTATATTTATTATTTTATTAATAATACTGTTAAGCAAGTGTTCTTTTTATTGACTACTAATCATCAATTAAACAGATAATTCAATATTTTTTGAATGATTGTACATGAAAAGATTATATTGTGGTTTCTACCTACTTGCTCTAATGCTTTTATTATAAACTAATTAAATTTCTTTCATATAAAGTTGTTATTTTTAGGCAACAAATAAAAAATTCATACAGCTGCAGTGCTGCCAAAATTCAACTTGATTTTTATTATCTAAAAATACTTATGGGTGTCCCTCAATTAGTTATTTACCAATTGTAAAGTGGGAGAGGTAAATTAAATAAAAAGCTACAATTTCTCAGACTATAAATTATAATTTTTAGGTAAGAAAATTTGAATGGTATAATATAGGTATTATGTATTTTGAAGAGTAGGTACGAGTTGAAATTGTTAAATGTAAAAATAGTAAACATTACAATATATTCAATAACTCAACCTATAGTCATATTAGCATATTAGAAAAGGGATAATTAAATAATGTTATTAAATATTAATAGTAACATGATTTATAACATATGTATTTAGTTAATCCTTTTAGTTTTTCAATAACACAGTAACAAAGATTATAACTTAACAACAATTACATTGTTAAATTTAGTCATTTTCAAATAAAATTTTCATCAATTTCAAAACTATAATAGAATAATTATTTGTTTTGTGCACATACTTAGCAAACAATTCAACAATTAATATTTAAAGGGGCGGTTGAAATAGTGAAAATCGGTGGTAAAGATTAACGTATGAAATTCAAAAGAATTAATTTCAATTAATTTTCAAGTTAAAAATATTTATTAAGATATATTATGTTTATAAAGAGACGAATACAGTAAATGGAAATTTGTACCTTAATTTATTATCTTAATCACTTTAAAAAAAAAATTTTTATAGATCGAGCTACAAAAACGTAAGCTTATATCTAAATCCAATAATATTATTAACTTGTTTTTTTTTTTTTTTTTAACAATGTATAATAATATGAATAAAAGTAAAAAAAATGTAATAAACTACAATACAAAAATATTTTTATATAGTCTAATAATTAAAATGGAAGAATAGTGTAGACCTGAATAGTATGTTATAAAAAAAAAAAACAATAAAATAATTATTATAATCATTAAAAATATAATATATGGGATGGATTTTTATACAATTTTACTTTTCTAGCTACTAAGGAACTTGTCCATGTTATAGCAGAACAATAATATTGTGTTTGTGAAATCGTAAAATTATGTAAACATAATATTAAAGATCTAACACAGGCATTAACTAATATTATTGTTTTTCTTTTCAATATTAAATATACCTTAAATACTAAGTAACTAGTATAGACACTAGAAACAATAGGATTTATTTTATTATAAGTTAATAATATGATATAATATTAAATATAATGTTATATGCCTACAAAAATCCATCATTATTCACATACATTTTATACGTAGCATTCAATACACAGTATTTCAAGCTTATATTCTTCCAAATAAATCTAGGTATACTAATATAATTAAAATTTCTCTAACATTAAATATCCCCCCAACATCATGGTCTATTAATGTAGAGAAAAACAATTATGTCAATAATAATCTAGTTATTAATATTTATTCCAAATATTCTTATCACAGCAGTTTGTTAGTGTGAAAACTCCTGACATAAAATTAAACATCAAGTCTTCAATATTATCAAACCATTTTAAATGCCATTATATAATAAACTTATAAAAGATCTAAGATTATTGGGATATTGTAAATGAATTATTGCCTATGCAAACATACAAACATATAAGTACTTATAATATCTAATCGTATATTATGTTTGGATTGTGTTCAAAGCTGAACAATTGGAGAATGATTCCATAAAGATAAATTCTCAAAATGAGCTGGCACTGTCAGTAGGGCATCATCAGTTGAACGATTTATGGAACAGTTCTAAAAAAAATTTAAATTATTAAATTAATATTATTATATAGGTATCTATTACATTTTTTTATTAAAAATTAAAAGATATATAAATATATAAAGACATATATCACTTTGCTAATAGATTTTAAATTATTTAAATTCAATATATACCTTGGGTTGCTTACGATATGTGTCTACACATTCTATATTCAACTTAATCACTTCCATTTTGCATTTGTATCCACTTATAGTCAACTTAATGATGGTGTGTAAAGGTACATTAATGTATGGTAATTCTTCTACAAAATAAATATGTAAATTAACAAATGTTTAGGAATAAAATCATGCATTTTGCCAAATTACCATGTTTTTTATTCAAAAAGTATCCAAGTAGACATCTCAAAACAGCTTGGTGACTAATAATCAACAGGTTGTCTATATCACCTTCAAGTTCTAACAATACTGGCTTCAATCGTGTCATGATGTCTATGTAAGACTCTCCCCATGGGTATCGATACTGTAGCTTGTCTTGATCCCGCCACGCAAACTCTTGTGGAAATTTGGATTGCATCTCTTCATAACTCAATCCTTCACATACACCCTATGAATCAAATAGTTAAAAAATAAACATTAAACCATCAGTAAAATGAACAGAAAAATATACTTACAGCATACAACTCATTGAGAGCAGGAACAGGTTCTATTGATGCATTAATACCTTGAGCTGTCTGATGAGTACGTTTTAATTCACTTGTCCATACACGTAAACCTTCTAAACGCTCCTCGTTATTAAAATAACGAGCCAAAGCCGCAGCATAAGTGCGACCACGAACAGACAAATCGGCGTCTCCACCAATACGTCCCAATACGTTGTTTTCACTCTCGCCATGCTACAAATATGTATCAAATTATGTTAGCTAAAATAGAAGAAATATCATTAAACAGTAATAGACCTACTCTTGAAAAATATAATGTTTTTGATAATGGCTTGAAATTTGAAACAAATGCTAGAACTTCACTTTGCATAGGAGAATTCAATCGACAAACAGTAAGTGATTCTCCTAGTAAAATTGTTAATGTTAATACATATGAAGTTTTTTTTATATATATATATATATATATACATATAATCACTACCAACCTGCATTTAAATATTTAATGTAGCTATAACCATCTGTTTTTGGTTTCATGGGTTCATGTTGTTCCATGTAATGTTCAATCTTATGATGAAAATCATCAAGAGCTTTCTCACTAGACATATTTCTATAATCCTTACTAAATTGCATCACTTCTTTAACATTGTGCTCAATGAGCATCTCATCTTCACAAACACACTCGATAAATAGTACCTTGTACCCCATGACCTTAGCGAAATGATCATATACAGTTTGGCGGCGAGCTTGTGTTATATGAGTACCATCCAATATCTAAACCATACATAAACAAAACATGTGATTTCAAATAATAATATTATAGGTACCTAATAAATAATATTTCAATACTTACAGCTACATCTCCTCCATCTTGTAACCATTTAGTGGCATCATCTTGTGCTTCTTGGGCACTTAATTGACGAATCTCAGCTGCTTCACTGTTTTCCTTACGGAAAAGGTCATGGCTACTATATAACTCAATATGTTTACGTCTGTATGAGCTCACAGAAAACACTACAAATAAAATTAAAATAATTAACACAAATTCACATACATAATATAATAAAACATACAATATTACAATTTTATAAACTATATTCATATTTAATATTAGTATCTATTTCTAAATAATGTAAAACTGGTTAACTTTAATTAATTTTATATTTTATGCTGTTAGATAGATTAATCTTTTAAATATTATTGATTAGGATATTTTTAATTTAGGAACTATGCTGAAAACTAATATGTTCCCCAGTAAAAATGTTATCCAAATTGCATTCCAGGGGTTTAAGTTACACGTAGGTATTAATGAATTGCAATCTTTTCAAAGTACCAACATATTGCGCTCCAAATTTTCTACATCCAAATAACACTTTACTTTCAATTTTGATACATACTTAGAATGGTCTATAACATTACTATTAAAGGTAAGTAATTTAAAAATAGTTTTGTATATAATAATTAACAATTTTACTTATATCCTCTTATTTCCCAAACTCTAACTTGCTAAGATTTGCATCTTTACATATTAGGGGAACTGAATATGGTTCTAGATAGCTACCAAATTATTGGACGGGTTTGGTAAGATTGGCCAGATTGCACCTACAGCAAGAAAAATCTTTACCAAAATAAGCATTTTAACCACTCGGCTACAATTAACCGATAATTATTTTTAAATAATTAAATTGTATTTTTGTCATATTTATAAATTATAGTTAAAAATATTATGGTACCTACCTAGAAATTCTATCGGGTATATATATTTTTTATAAATGTTTCCTTTTCTAATATGTTGGATCTACAATTATTTAAGGGGCCTCCACACCTTTTTATTTGATCAAAAACTGCTTATTTTAATTCCAACAGTTTGAGTCAATGTGTGTTCCAATAATATTTTTCTTCTCCTTCGCCTTCTCTCATAACTATTTGGAGTCAGCCACCCTAGTCTTACACTTTCACTTAACTCTTACATTTACATACAGTTATTAATGCGCATTGACTTAATCCAAGAGTTGTGTCCATATAAACGCATTGTTAATTTATTATTTATCAAATTCATTATTTAAATTGAGTCTTCAAATTGAATTAACTGATACTCTTGGATTAAGAAATGCATGAATACTCTTAAATGTGCATTAATGGCTCGCAGTCATTAGGTTATCAGATATCATAATTATTCTCATTTTCTGCACATATTGCATTTTCTATCTGAAATACTTTTATTATTTAGATGCATGTAAACTCGAACCAATGCGCATTAACGACTGCATTTAAACGCCATATCTATCTCCTACATTTTCATTTATTCATATCACTCGCCATCACATACCCCTGCCTTTTTTTTGGTCTTCCTCCTCCTTCCTGAATGATATTTTTTCATTAAGCAGTGTACCTCAGTGTAGTCATGTTAAGCAGCATAATATTCACAAACCCTTGTTGAAATACTGTCCCCTAAAGTAAGCTCTTGAGTCACGGGCATATTTTTGTGGTGTGAACTGTAGTAAATATCGGGGTAAATATATTAATATGGAGAATTCAAATATTTTTTCAAAATTAAAATTCATAAAACCATTATAACATTCCTGACATGTACATGCGGGTGCGTGTAATAGCTCCCTTTTTACTTTTCATATGGGTTATTAACACTAATAACCATGTACAAAGCAGTACAATGAAAGAATAAAAAATTGCCTATAAAGTACTATGCAGGTGACTGTAAAAGTATCAATTATTCATCATTTATATTCAATGAAATGGTAGGATGCCCTGTATACAGATTTATAAACTTTTTTGTAATTAATATAAAAATTAAAAACATTAATTCATTTATTTTAATTTAAAAACATTTTTCATGCTTTTTAGTGCCTTAATATAGCCTTAATAATTTAACAGTCACAAATGCTCAAGTGTATTCTAGTCATTTTATTATATTTTTTATATTTCAAAATTATTATTATCATGATTTAATCCGCAGTAGGTAATCCTTGTGGTAATATTGTCCATTTGTCTAAAAATTTATGGGAGGAAAATGTCCATTTATTAATTTAATTATGTATGGGTAATGTAAACAACTAACACAGGTTTTATTAAGGTACATTTGAATATGTATAATTATATTTATATTGTTTATCACTGTTCTTGTACTCATAATAAATAATATAGAGCAGTATCATAAAATAGATTATATAATTACTTAGTACAGATAAATTAAGTTTTAAATGTAAACAAATCATAATATTTAAATTGATTTACTATCAAATTAGTTTAATTTAAGAATGTATTAATCTGGGTAATAATTATTAGTTATTCAACATACCTACCTAATTTAATTTTTATTGTTGTTTTTAATCAGATAAATTGTTTTTCTCATTTAATGATTAAATAAATTGTCTGTTATTTCTATTGAAAATGATTCATTTATTAATTCATTACATACCTTTAGCCTTATGATTTGTCCAGTTGAGATATTGTTGGATCTTATATGCAAGAATGGTTTTGCCACGTGCTGGCAAACCAACCATTGTTATCACCAAGGGAACGAAGTGTTGACCAACTAAAAAATTGTACATAAAATGTTAATATTCAGCAATAATAATAAATGTGGGTAGGTACTACTAAATAAAACTGCCTATGAGTTAGAAAAAAATTAAAAGGTAGGTAGGTAGGTACCTAAAGTAATAACAACATAACATTTGACTGGGTATTCTCGATAATTTATTGGCCAATGTTCATCACTTGAAAATAGATTTTTTTGGCAGTTACCTCATTAAATTGGGTACCTACTAGATAAATAAAATAACTCATGAAGTTGTGCTTAATCTATAGTAATTATTTTGGCAATTAGGTAGGTAGTAGATATGACTATGAACTTGAAAATTAAATTTAGGTAGGTATAGGTATTAAGTACCTAACTACATAAAATGAAATAAAAGCTTCACACAAAACTTCATTTATCAGATATATGTTTGGTTTAATGACTAGGTACACATATTAGGAGAATACAAAAAGGTAGGTAAAAAGGTAGGTACCTACCTATTTAACCCAAGATATATTTCATTTTGACCATTTTATTAATGTTAGTCATGTTAATCTTTCTAATTAAAACAATCAAATAAAAAAAAGGCTCAATAGCGTAATATTTTCAAGATAAGTTTAAAAACATAAATACAAGCGTAACAAAATATTGAAATTATTGGACTCTGGCCAAATGTAGTAGCATCATAGAATACTCATTTAGACACCCACATGAGTTTAGAAAATATACTTAACCCAAATGAAAATGGAGATATTTTCAAAATGACTAAACATAGTGAGTAGGTATCTATTTTAGTATAGCGTTACCAATTTTTTAAAGGTACCTACCTACACGAATGTGACATTACATTATAAGTGTGCCTATTAATAATGTGTAAACAAGTTTAAACAGGTACTACAATATTATAGGATGGTGTTGAAAAATTTGGTGAAAATGTGTGTATTCACCTTGGGACATTACAAGTGGCATCAAATCTTTATTTCCGATCAAGTAGTCTTCTTCCGATTCAGACTGTGACTGACGTTGCCAGTCCTTTTTGGTTGGCCGCATCATGATAGTGGGGGCCATGACGACAGATCTGATCGGGGCACACCGATTATTTACTCTTCTATACTGCTAGCGGCGTGATGGACTAGAGCACGGCAGGGGCGTCAAGCTCTGAAAAGTGGTCCGACGATGTATGATAGATTAGCTTCTGTAAGTCTGGCCTCATGCCACCAATGGGTCTCCTTCGGACGACGTAATCCACTTTGCTGGCCAGTGTGATGGTGCAGAGGAAATTTGTCGCGGCCACTTTGGACACGGGTGGACAACTTGGTTGGCGGAAACTGGACGGGATCTGCGGACTGGGCGCGTGCGGTGAACTCCGTAGTCGCGAAAAACGAGTCTCGTACGCAGACGGGCGGAGGACGACAAATTAAAGGAAGAGGAAGTGCAGCAGGCGCGTCTGGCTATTGCAATACTATTGCGGGCTCAGAACCGGAAATAACAAAACGAATAAACGGCGCAATGAAATGTGTTCACTGTTCAGCCCTTGAGTTGTAGCACTCGCGTAATAAGATTGACGTCGACGGATTTCAGACGGCAGCAAAAGTACAAATGCATGTTGTCAACAGACTCGAATGTAGGTAGGCGAATTGTAATTCGTACAATAAATAATGTTACGTTCTGCCGCGACTAGAATTAAAATAAAAACGAAACGCGGAAAAAACGCTATTCTACAGCCGATGGGCTCAATAAAAACGAAACACGCGCAGCACGATGGCGAGGAAACGACCCGAACGGAAGATACCTGTATCGATGACAACGTAGACAACGGTGCGTCTTACCAGTCACGGTGCGGGACGAGGAATGACTTCACTAGAGAGAGATAGAGTGAGAGAGAGTGTGTGTGTGTGTGAGAGAGCAGACACTGCGGAACGGACGACGTCGAGCGCGCGCGTTTCTGGCCACAATGATCGATATTTTACGAATCCGCATGACCATACCCCGACTCCGGGTCGCGTTATATACCGGGAATTGACGCCCGGCAAGTGGCCGCGGAGGGGGGGGGGTCGGACGAGCAACGAGCGGTCTCTACGGTCGCGCCCGAGAAAGGGAACGGACCGTTTTGCACACAGGTATAACCGGCGCAGCCGCGACGTTGCCCAGTGCGTGGCGAGACGGATTTTACGAACCGTCCCGGTGTTGATGTTGTTGTTGTTGTTGTCGCTTTTATATACAGAGTGTTCCATTAGTCCCGCCGCGTCACGCCCTGCGAGTATACGTCCGTGCAGAAGAACAATATTTTTTTTGCACTATTTTCGAACATCAACATAAAAATCTTTTTTATGGAATTGAAATTAAATTATATATATATATATTGTATTAAAACCCCACCAATAACTGTATATAAGTATAGGTAGGTACATCTACCAATCTATATTATGTCCTTGTATAACAAGGGCATTTCGAAGGGTGTTTCACCTCCCCTCCAAAAAAAAATTAGAAAAATATCAGTAAAATTACGTCCAATTAGCAATTAGTTGGTAAATGTAATGTGTGTGCATTCATCAATCGGCAAGCTAATGAAAAAGCCTATGACCCTTTTTTTTTGATTACCTATTTATTTTTTCGGGAAAGTAAATCATCGGTAAATTAATGCCGATCTGCTGGTTTTACCTCCCCTCCAACACCACCGACAGTTACAATAAATCCTAACTACGCTTAAAAATGTTTTCTTAATTTTAAATTATATCTATTCTTATTTTTCAATACATCATGAGGAAATACATTATGTAGAAATTTTACAAATTTCAAATTTAGCAAAAATTAAAATAAATAAATGAACAACTTTTAAATTAGGTACCTTTATACAAAATAAACAACTTAAGAAATGGAAATATCTTATATAAAATCTCAATAAAAAGAAATAACTCCTTGAACTTCTAAGAAATACAAAACTGAAAACATATTTATCAACTTTAGATTCTGAGTGTAACGATTTCATTTGGCATTCTTTTTTTCTGGAGACTACATTTTGGATAGAACAAATTAATTGGAGATTTTGGATGAGTAAAGTCCTTTTAATAGCAAATTCATCTAAATAAATATTGATACTTTAGATCATAAAAAAGTAATTTTGTTTTATTTTCCCAGTAGTTTTCTTAAACATAGATAAAGGAAAACGAAGAAAAATTTAACGAAAATTGCTATAAATCAGAAAATAAAAATATCAAACTTAAAACTTCCACCAAATATATATACCTACTATTCCACTACCACATTAACGGGATGAAATTTAAAAAAATTACCACTTTTCGGCAATTTATAAAAAATAAATATTTTAACAAAATTAAAATGCATAAGAGAATGTCAACCATTCTCAGGTCTGTTAGCAATGTGCAGGCGCCTGAGGCAAGAAATATTTTTCATACTTCCAAAGCCAAAAAGCGTACGTATACCTATCGGATATCATAACTGATCTTTTTTTCTTTGACCGACTTATTTTCCCGAATGAGAGAGAAGGCATCATACCCACAATCCTGCCCTGAATGCTTCGCACTTAAAAAAAAAAAATTGATGAGAGAAAATAAATTTGAATAAAACGATAAAAACTGCAGGAATTCATAACAATTGCATTTGTTATTTTATTATTTTCCTTGCATTTATAAAATTATAGTTTTTCTTTACGTTTAAGGAAACTATATACTTATATTATAAACCTCGAATTATGACCGCTTCAATATATAAGTAGGTACCTTCTAACTATATATATATATAACTAATTTTTCATCAAAAAAGCTATTTACTCTAAAACTTCTACTCATCGACTTCTTGCTCACGCAGAAAAAATAAAATAAACATCATTGTAATGATATTTTAGATCATTGGCTATACCTATTACGTAACATGGTATTGCGTAAATACCCGGCTATAATACGTATATTATAATATAATGACCTTTTTTTTTTTTTTTCTAAAATAACGCTCATCTGCCGTGGAGATACACAAAGTGATATTGGAGTTTTGAGACACACTGTATATTATGATATCAATGTTGGCTTACAAGTTTACTAATCCATTACATCGAGCCCGTTTACACCCATTCGGAGGGTTGTTCCGAAACGTACGTCGTAGTATCTCTACTTTTTTACGGCCAAGGTCATGTCATATACTCTCCCGGCATCCCCTCTTCCAGGATTGTATCCCCTCGAGAATTTCCAGATTGCCACCATGACTATACGTGAACACGTGTGCACGTAGTCAAAATATGTGTGTGGTTTGTACTACGCGTGTACTGCATATAGTCTAGAGCTGACCAATAATATTTATAGGTTCCGTCTATATTATAATCTATACTGATATAATAATATTCAGTGGACTAAACATGAAAATATCACATTTTTACTACAATTAAACCATACTGTAGTGTTATCGAGTATTCGCGTAAAAACATTTAAATACTTTTTAAATATTTGAATACGTACTTATTTAAAATACTTTTGTAAAAAAAGTACTTGAAACAGTATAGGTTTAATGGGCAATACTGTAATAGTATAGGAACACCAAGAATAGCTATTTGTATTTGAAATCGAATACATTTTTTTTTTTTTTTTTTTTAATCATTTTGAGATATTAAAACCTAATATTTATCCCGATGCAATTTATTTACTGTCAAGTTTCAACCTCGACAAGTATTAACCAATGTCCAATAATACATACAGGGTTGGGCGGTATCTGTATAACTCTTATATGGAACTTGTATCTTGTACCTTTTTTAATTTAAATATACACTTTGAGCAATTTATTAGATAACACTTATTTGTTATTTATACTATATTGAAATTTATGTCTAAAATTAGTCTTTATTTATTTATTTATGTCCATATTTAATAATATCAAAAATATCTCGAGTTTAGGATTTAATTTTTTTTTTTTGATGGTTATAATTTCATTCAAAACGGATTATTCGTAAATTCAAATTTAGGCGTACTCTGATTTTGTCAATTTTGAATTAGGAAAAAACTTGTTGTATGAAAATGGTTTAAAAAAAAAAATCTATCCGAATCTGTAGGAAAAAATTGGGGTTGTCATTTGAAAAAAAGTAAGTTGTATTGCTCATGCGCGTACCGAAAGGATTAAAATGTTAACAATTTCTCAAAATGTGTATTTCGGTACTCCTTTTCACCTCCTGAAAACCCCATTTCAATCCAAGGTCATCAAGCTTAAATATTCAGTGGTACCTCTTAGCGTGAATACACTGTATATATATTATCGGAAATGTTGAATTTTAGTTTATTAATAATACGACATAACATATGATAATTATTCTAAACAAATCTCCTAATCGTCAAACTTCCAAAATAATAAAAATTAGAAATCAGTTAAATACAAAGTAAATGTTGCTGCTTTATTAATTGCGTTTGTTTTGTATATTTGTCATATATAGTTTATACTATTTATTATATTTTAAGATTTATTTTATTTATTATATAAATATTGTTAAGTATGTATTATGTTATACTATATAATTAATATATAATATACCTAACTTAGAAAATCTTATTAGTTGGTCCTTATGTAGGTACCTATAGTAATTAATTTATTGTACTTATATTATAATTATTATTTAACATTTAAAACAAATTGCAAAGTAAATTTAAAATAATAAATGTTAAATAGTTGTATCTTGTTTCTTTTATGCACCAAAGATACATATCTTTTGTATCTTGTATTTAGATACTTTTTTTAGTATTTTGCCCAACCCTGTACATAGTTTATATTACTTATTATATTTTAAAATCTATTTTATTTGTGTTATAAATATTGTTAAGTACCTATGTATTATGTTATAATATATAATATTTAATATAATTTATAAAATCGTATTAGTTGGTCCTTATATATTAGGTAATTAATTTATTGTACCTATATTATAATTATTATTTAACATTTAATACAAATTTCAAATAATGAATGTTAAATTGTTGTATCTTGTATATTTTTCAAATGGGTAATGTATCTTTTGATACTTTTTTTTAGTATCTATCCCAGCTCTGAATACATAATATTATAATATATTGACATAACCATATAAAGTGATACAAATATACTTTGTAAAGTTTGGACTGAAATTCTAAAATGTGAAAATGCATAAAAAATATGTTGTCCCTGAAAACGTATATAGATTCTTAATTTTTTACTGGAAATCTCGAAGGAATAATCGAACCACATTTTTCATTTTCATATTTTATACTATAATTATAACCATTTAAATTTTCCAAAATTTTGAACATGAATACCTATTTAATTAAATAAAAACAATTTTTAAAAGGGGCTTCAATCATTCCCCCTTGGCCCCGTAAATGTTATGGAAAATTTGAATATTATTTAAAAATGAAAATGTATTTACCCATGTCCCATTACGATATTCTGGTAGAATTAGAATCGTCTATTTGAGTGAATAATATACATTTTTTCGTGGTTATAAAATAGCTAACATGTGCACGCGGCTGTGTGTCCCACAGCACAAATATATCTAATGGATATACAATGGATATAATCTGTGGATATCCTAAATATCCTATGGATATTTTTGTATGTTCAATGGATATCTATTAGATATCCAAATGTCCGCTTTTTAGTCATTTATGGATATCCACAAGCAATATCTAATGAATATTTTTAAACAATATTCAATGAAGTAGAAGTAGAAGTAGAAGAAGTAGAAGATTCAATGAATAAAAATAAAACTGTATACACAAATGAAACAAGATGCAGTATAGAAACAAGGTTATAAAAATAATACATTAATAAAGTAAAAGAAAAAATGACAACGATGACACTGTCAATAACGGCAGCGGCAACTTTCCGGTGTGTAATAGCTTATGCAATAAAACTTACAAACATTCATTAATATTTACAGTCTGTTAGTAAAAATCTGAGATTCTATTGAAAATAAAAAATTGTATTATGTAAATTTTTAATATTTTCCTAAAATGTGTATAGATAAATCAGTAATTTCTAACTCTCTTGAAAACCCCATTTAAATCAATTAAGGCCACACGATATAAATATGGTGTTGATGTATGGTTATTCTGCATATCTAATGGATATCTGATGGATAATTGTTGTGCTGTACAAATTATATTACCTACGTAATTTGCTATGAAACATGTTTTTCTGCATGGTTATAATCATGCAGATATAATCATGGTTATCATCAAT
Source organism: Pemphigus obesinymphae (assembly GCA_025469235.1). Lineage (NCBI taxonomy): Eukaryota > Metazoa > Arthropoda > Insecta > Hemiptera > Aphididae > Pemphigus > Pemphigus obesinymphae. The sequence continues at coordinate 23,344 of JAIPRL010003162.1, read as the reverse complement.
AGATAATCATTACCTGTATTAACATTGAACATTATATTATAGTCATTTTATATATCCAATAGATATCCATAAAATCATACAAAAATAAAGTATAATAAATTGCCTAAATAATACTTCTTAAAATCGTGTGGTGTGGAGTCCACTTAATCCAAATATACTGATGGTGGAGTTGGTCTATCATCCCTTCGGTGTTTAGGCAGGATAATGTAGTAGCTATTATTATTTTAGAGTTGAATTCAAAGATAATTGAATGCATTTTAAAAATGATTCTGAGCCAAGTTCAATATAGTATATGATATGTACCTAATATTATTTTCCTCAGTTTATAACGATTTTCCGTAATTTTTGGAAGTTTTTCTTTACGTTTAAGAAAATTTGCTGGGATAAAAAAAAATCAATATCTTTAAAGTATGTGCCTATCAACTAAAATACATTTTATATTAAATATAAATGCCACACTTTCCCTGAAGCATAATTCCAACTTTTAATAAAAAGCCCTTATATAAGTTAAATAGTCTTAGGGAAAGCTGCAATATGTTTGTATCTGGTCATTTTCTATGAAGTCATCCATTTAAGTTTTGTTTTTACAATTATTATTAAAAAATACAATTCATTTTTATAATATATAATTATTGTTTATTAATATATTGAAAAATAAATTTCACGTATAAACCTTTCATTGTAGGTAATTATATTACATTTTTTAATTTAGTCTTATTTATAGCATTCAACACTTATTTTAATATTTAAAAAATACACTCAAATACTTTTGAATCAAATTTCTAGTCATATTATACCAGTATAAAAAAACATAAGTTTTTATAACAAAATCAATGGACAGTGATAATATTTGTAACATTTTATTTTATATATAGGTAAGCACCTACCTCCTAATAATATATCTATTCTTATTTTATAATAAGGTACTGCAGTACACTATATATTATATTATATTCTATTATATTTATTACATCTATATAGATGACTGTAGTATGCTGTATGTCCCATAAGTCTCATAATACTTTTTTTCGACAGTAATCTATAAGGAAATTCCAATATAATGACATAAATTAAAAATTTTTGTTTTAAAATTAACCTAAAAATGGGATTTATATTAGACACTGTATGTCTTTAATTTAATTTATAAACTTTTATGCATAAGAATTAAAAAAATAATTCTTCCCTCTCCACACTATAGTAGGTATTACGGTTAAAAAATTAATATTTTTATATATTGTGTTGTCTGTTATTCAGAATCTATATGAGACTAAATATGGATTATACATAAATACCTACATGAATATTTTAATACAACTTTAAAATTATACCTCTTTTAAAAAGTGGATTTTATATAATAGAAAATAACCGTCATAATGCGTTCCGCCGCAGATTCGAGGACTATTAATGTTTTTAACTTAAATTAAACCACAGACCAAAATATATAGGTCAACATGATCACGTATACAACGCGCCGTATGTAAACAAATGGCAAAAACCCAATTAAAGAAATATTGATTGTCAAACCTACAATAATATTAATTCTTTGAATGCTATAGGACATAATACGAGCAATAATATAGTGTATTGAAAATAAAATGTATTGATATGTTTTAGCTTTGAGTCCAAAGTCACATCATATCTGTAAGACCTTGTTTATTATATGATGCTTGAATAAATAATGAGGAAAATATTACAAACTATAAAAGAGGCAATAATATTATCTAGTGATAACCAGATAACGTTAAACATTGATGTTGTAAAACGTTAATAAACGTGTTTTCGCGATTAACCAAATATAACTTGGTTACCGAATTTTATAAAAACTCAGTTTTGGTTATAATAATTTATAACCGATCAAATGAAATGGTTATTATGTTTGATAAGACGAAAAAACATAACCAGATTGATCGCGAAAACACGCCTATAGAAATAAAAAATACCGTGTTTTTTTTTACTATTATATAACAATAGTGAATATTGATAAAACAAAATTTTATAGGAGATACACATATATATTGTTTCTATTATATATATATGTTTTATAGCCTATGTCTATACAGAAATACACTTGAGAATTTGTGATTATTATTACTAGATATATAAATTATTATAAATCCAAAATAAAGTGGCAGTAGGTATACCTATGTAAGACGGAAACAAAAAACCAAAATCATATTTTTGGATTATAATTTTCGATTTATAATAATTTATAGTATGTCTCGTCTTCTTCTCCTTCGCCTTCTCTCCCAACTATTTGGGGTCGGTTACCCTAGTCCTACACTTCCATTTAACTCTATCTCCCGCATCTTCTTCACTTACCTCCCCACCTTCCTCATATAACTCTCCAACACACCCCCACCTCTTTTTCGATTCACACCAGATTATGTAATTATGATTAATATATTATTTTTTCATTTTTTTAAGTATGTTTTAGTCATTTATAACATGATCTTTTCTCCTTTTTTGGCTAAACTAATCTGTTAATAATGTTTTGTATTGCATTTATTGAAAAATAAATTATAATGTACTTGTATTGCACATTTTTATGCCAGTAGGTATATCTATGTACGTACACGATAGTTATGGACAGTTTGAATTTCCTGTTTACGGAAACAATGCAGAAATATATCAAGCAATATACGAGTACACGTATTATATAAATAGACACTGCAGTGATGAACTGGATAGGATCCGACCCACTGTCCTAGAAATCACATCTAAATCTAAAAAGTATAAATACCAGCAATATTAAAACAAATGGTAATAGCATAAAACCAACATCAGTATAAAGTGTAAACTATAAATATGCTTTTAAAGTCTTAAAATGTTCATTGATGGTTCAACGAAAATAATACAAGTTAAATTTTTAGTTCACGGTGTTCGGGCATTAATTTGTCATCAATACGCGATAAAATTACGCCTTAAAATTAGAATTTATTAATATTTTAATCTATCATATTATACATTCAAATATAACATTTGTTCAATCGTTATGATTTCGTGGCTTAGAATGAAGGAGGTTTAACGTGACATTTTAATTTTTACCATTGTCTATAGGAGAGTGGTTGAAGATTCATTATACTTACCGGCTACGATAATATTATATAGAACCTTTTTTATTTTCAGTATTCACACTTAAATATATCTATTTCTTTTTATGAGGACACCACCATACATATGTTTTTAAAGGATTTTTTTATAGGAAATTTGTATGTTATAAAAGTAGTTTAAAAAAAATGCTCGTGTTAGTACCTATACCACTTTTTATTATTATGTATTCGCGATATTTTTTAAAAATACCATGTTATACTACCTTCGTTCTTCAAGGTTTATGGGTTTCAGAATAATCGTATATCACAAATATTGGTACCAATTAAAATAAGAGATATTTTTCTAACTATTGACAGATTTTTTTTTTTTATTGTTTACAAGTATTTTACATCTGTAATGGCCGGTTCATCCTTAAAAAATTTAAAGTTTTACAATTTGAAATTGGTTATGAAAAATACAATATCAACATCAAACAAAAATGGCTTGGTCAAAATTTAGTAAATGTTGTCATATTTTTATTGACATAAAAATATTTATCTACGATTATTCTAGCCGATATAATACTTAAAGTATATACAACTACGTTTTTATGGAGGTTGTGTTTTTCGGGGTGTGGTGTCCTATGGAGGTTAAAAAGTGAAAATTGAATTACTAATAAAATAGATTTTGAATAAAAAAAAAACAACTAGATTTATAACGTGACTTAATATAGGAATCTAATCATTATCAAGCGTCTGCAGTAGACGGCTAATATCCAGTCACTTGGATGTTTACAAGTGATTTATAATGGTCGTGTTTAATGCATGTTATATACGAGTTAGTCAAAGAATGGGAGGTTCATAATGGACTATCCTTTTTAGATTAATAACAATGACAATTATTATTTGTTTGTATACATACGTAATTATTATATGATCGGATGATCCATTTGTAATATTACGGTATTAGCAATAAATCCAATTCAACGTGTGTTGTATTCAAAAATACTGTCGATTAAAATTATAGTGTTCTAACATTTTTAAAAATCGACTTTTTTATTTATATATATATAATATATACAATATACATATATACAAAATAGAAATATAGAAAATGAAAAAGTTTTATACTTCTATATTTGCTACCTACTACCTACATATACGTTTTATATATACATATTCTACGTTGAAAACATTAAAAACTTTCATTAAACATTTTTAAAAATTCTCTAAAACAATATTTCAAAATATAGCCTAAAATACAGAACCAGAACTAAGTCAAGTTTAAATTTTCATTTTAAATTATTATACCGAGTACTTTTATAAAAATCTTGATATAAGTACAATAATTGTATAATTATCAGACTGCTGCAGTTGTTCCAATATTTACTAAAAAGTACATATTATAGACTATAGTTTTATACCTATCTACTAATTTAAAACTTAAAAGAGACAAGAACAGTATGGTATGTGAAAACATGTAGGAAAGAATAACATATTTTGACTTTGCATTTCACTTCACCCTTCTGAACTTGTAACGATTATCACTAGATAACTATATATTAATATATTTGATCAATATTGCATCCAAATTCATCAACAGACAACATTTTCAAAATAATATTCTGTACCTACCTATAATAACTAAATAATAAGTTTGTAATGTGATTATGTGAACATTTTTTAATAAGATCTTGGAAAAATGTACTTCATTTAACAACTTTAATAATTATTACAAAATAAAATATAAATATCATAATATAATGTATAACTGCAAATGTCTGATAAATATTCTGGAATATGAGCGTCTCATTTATTAAATTAGGTACTAAATATATACTTATATTAAATACTTAATATTTATTTAATATATTTTAATATATTTATTTATTTATTTATAATATATTAAATATATTAAATTTATAAATAACTAATTGCTAGTAACCTAGTATGGCTGTATATAAAGTCTAATATATAATATAATATACCTATATATTTAAATAATATTGTAATGTATAAAACATAAAAAGCATATATTGTAGATAATAAACTAGAATTTGACATTGGAAAATTATTCATTTGGAAAATGGGAATAACGTACGTCATGATATTTATTATAAGTTATAATTACCTATTGACTTATAGATATGTGATAATTTATTGGGATATAGATTAGGTATTAACTAATAATGGCAGCTATATCATTTATACGCACTAATTATTGCAAGTAGGTACTTATATGAACGTATAATTTTCGATTTAATTAAAATAAATTATCATATAAAATGATATGTACCTATACGTACAATGTACATGTATCAATGATTTTTTTTAAATTTTTAATTAATCATTGCAATAATTTTAGTTTTATATTATATTATTTAATATCTAAAAATTACAATATATATATATTATGCATTTTGTAATTCCCTTCTAATATAATTAATTTAATATATTTATAAACTTGTATAATATAATAAATTATAATTTTATTAATAGAACTGAAATTTGCATTTAGATAAAATATTAATATTGTACAAAGATGGAAGTTTGAGTAATAAATCTCTAATGTTAATTATATCTATTTGAAATAATTTAAATGTAATGCTATAAGCATAATAGGTACATACCTACACTAATGATCATTAATTTCATCAATATCATTGTATATGAAATTTTCCAAGTTAGTTAATCTAGATAGTATAAAAATTTGTTAAATTATACCATTACACACACACACCTAATGATATATTTTTTGAAAAATAATGATTTCTCTAATTTTTGTTTCTTCCTTTAGAGTGACTCTAACATATTATTATTCAATTTCTTCAAGTTAAATCAAATAATTTGATCTTCTGGTGTCATTTGGGAGGTGGAAACACTTTGCTTATCGGTTATTTGCTATATATATATTGCATAGATATGCATAGGTACAATAGTATACCTTATGCAATATATATATATATATATATATATATTCATAAATCATTGCATTCAATAAAACGATTCTGAATGGAGCTTATTCGGAGTTCTATGTAATTAATAATAATATAATTTTAAAAAGTATATAGATAACCATGACATTGTATTTGTTAATTTGGTATTTTTAACCACAAACAAATTATGACTTTTTTTTTTTTAAATCAAGAGTTCTTTTTTTGAATATAGCTCCTATTTACCTAATACTATAAATCTGTAAGTAAACACAATAATTTTAATTTGTGTATAATAGTAAATTTATGAAAATTGTACTTTGGTATATTTTTGTTCTTTAACTTAAAGAATAAAATACCTATTTGATAAGTGCAAACCGACAATAATTTCCCGTTAAATGTTTGTCGGGAAAACGGGAAGTAATGCTAAAAAGTGGTCACCCTAGATTAGAATAATATAAAAATACAACATGCGGTAACCAGATATAAATAATATATAATATGGTTATTAGTTAGGTTATATTTAGCCACTCATGTTAAATTTACGAATCTTTGAAAATTAAAAGGAAATTTTAAAAATATATAAGAAAAACACTCTATGAGAATGTTACATCCTTGATGTTTATTTAAGAGTTAAACCATAGTAAGTACTCTAGATAAAATACGTTCGTGGTAAAAGCGTGAAACAATAATGTTATGTAAATTAAATTATTCGGTAATAAAATTATTGTATTTTATTTTATTTTATTTTAACTTATTCCAATAGGTATTGAATATTTTATTTCTAAATCGACAACGAAATTCATCTTAAAATAAAAATAGTATTTTCATAAAATCAACAATGACATTATTATTTCTTAATTGACTATATCGATCTTACCAATCCATATAGGTACAGGTATATATAGGTACCTATATTAGGCATATTATTTTACTATTATGGATAAGATATTTTGAATTCCATATGAAATATTATACTGGGTAAAACAATAGTTTTAAAATTCGAAACAAATAAAAACAATCAAATTGTTTTGAAAACTCCTAGTAAAATCAAAAAATGGCTTCTGGAATTTGAAAAGTGTCTACCATCTAAAACAAATGTAATACAAAAAAAGCTCTTTTTACTCCAAAACTCCTACCCGATAAGTTGTTTCTAGAAAAAAAAAACATTTATGTAAAATCATGATGCACAAAATCCAAAATAATGTCTGTATACAGTAACACTTGTGAATCTGTGTATTTTCATTACATCATTACATGAAACTTTTTGAACATTTTAACCGCCCAAAAAAATGTTAAAAACGCATTACATTCTTTGCTTCACTCATAATTTAAAAACGATAAAATATAGATATACTTACCTAATATGCAATATCAATTTATATATTATGCAAGCTAAATAAAACACTTTAGTGTTTTTAAATTTAAATTTGCTTTTCAAAATACGCAATTAGTGAAAATTGACCTCGAAATATAACTGAAGAACACTGAAAAAAGCAATATTAATAATCTACATGTCTTGCATAAACGATTTCAAGTGAAGTACATTGTCTTGAAACGCAATATAATGATAAAAGTATAAAAGAATATTGAGAAATATAACGACTTATGAATGACAATAAAAATGATCGAAGAAATGTACACACTATAATACATAATCATATTATATTTATATAGTAACATACTGGCATACTCTACGTTTCGATATTATATACATTAGAACAATAATTGAACAGTCTCGTTTCTTTCATTACTGGTTTACTAAGACAACTATTATACTTTGAACTATCAAAAAAATATGATTTAAAGTACATAGTATTATTAAAATCAAAATTTTCGAAATCGTAGACTTGTTACAGTTACATCAAGTTATAAAATAATAATTAATACTTATAAGAGGATTTATAGAGCATGGCTATAACTGTTGGCGAAAAAATATTTATCAAGGGGGGAGGGCAAAATATTTTTTTATATATTTTTTTATGACTATAACATTAATTTTTGTGTTTTATAGTTTTAGACAAAAAATAAACATGGATTGAATAGGGAAAGGCAAGTAATGAAGTTGAGTGATGATGAAGAGGGTGAGGTTAAGAAGTCTAGTGGTTGAAAGATTCAAATATTTAGGATCCATTCTGTAAAAGGATAGTAGCTCTGAGAAACATATCAAATATAAGTGTGAATGGATGAAGTGGAGAGAAGTGTTAAAAAAAAGTTTTGTTTAACAAAACTACAAAAAGGTCCCAATTAGGTAGTTAAAAGGTAAATATTATAAAGCAGTGGTGAGACCTGCAATTATATATATGGAACAGAATGTTGGGTAGTACCTATATTGGAAGATAGAACAGAGAATAAGTGTAGCAGAGGTGAAAATATTAAGGTAGATGAGCGGAATAACTAGAGAGGATAACATTTTTATTATAATATAAATAATAATATATAAGGGGTAGTATAGGAGTGGCTTCAATAGTAAACAAAATGAGGGACAACAGAGTATGTGTATTTATAGGATATAACAAGGATGAAAATGTTAAGATAGGTGAGTAGAGTACCTATAACAAATGAAGAAATTAGTATATAAGAGGTAATGGCGTATACAGGGAGGGATATGGGAGGTAGATCCCCCTTGACCTTTTTTTTTTTAGAATTTTTTACCTTTATAGTGTTTTTGTAATGAAAATATTTTTTATCAATTATATTCTTTTTTTATGATAACAGTATCACAGAATATATTCTTATTATATAAGTGTTAATTGGTAAACTGTAATAGTTCGAGGTTAGAAGTAAACTTTGTAAAAAATATATTCATCCCCTCCCCCATAGAAAATTCCTGTGTATTATTATTATTCCACTGATAAGAGGGACCTAGGAATAGCTTCAATGGTAAACAAAATAATTAGATAGAATAGATTAAGATAGCTTGAGAATGTTTTAAGGAAGGAAGAGACAGGTAGTAAGATTAGTTATGGGAATAATATTCCATATATGGTATATATATATATACTATGTTGAAGAAAACTGCGAAGGAGAAGAAGATGAAAAGGTGAAAACATTTTCTTTTACAAATATTTTAGATACTCAGTGAGGCGGATCCAATACAATATAATAATAAAAGTACCTAATTATAACTCTTTAGATTTTAGCTGAACGATGGACCTATTGATTTTACATTGATTGTTTTGTTTTTCTGAAATCAACTTATCTGATATAAGGAGTCTAGTATGAGTTTTGAAGTAAAGAGCTTTCAAATTTGTCTTATATGCGGCACTTTCCAGAAGTCATTATTTAATTAAATTAAATTATAAAAAATGTTTTTCTAATATTTTTAAATTAAAATAATCATGTTTGTATTGTAAGCTAAATAAATATAAAATACAAGTATCAAAACTTATAGTTTTTCGTTATAGAGAATGTTTTTTAGCCTCATCTGAAAATAGTTTCATTATATATCGAGAAACAAAATAATGTGGTAGTGCAGATGACCAGATAGGAGATGATGGGTAAATAGAAGTCTTGTTTTTTTTAATTTTCTAAATATGGTCACCCTATTATAATCATAATTATAGTATGTATCAGATCGTATAGGTATAGCTTTGACGGTTTTCCAACAAACTGTTTATAATAAAAGCTTTAATAATAATTAGATAATTTTCATAAATAATATGATAATATACCTATACCTAATTAAACTTTTATAACAATAATATTTTTAGATTTCTTTTTATATAATTTTTCGTATTTTTATTAGATACATATTTACCAAAGTGAAAAAAATACCTATGCACAACACTATCACAAGGACAATATTATTTATAAGGTATCTATAATACACTTTTTATAACTTTTAAATATTATTTTGTCATTTAAAGATTTCAGAATTATTGAAGTTTTAAATTCAAGTTTTTATACAAACTGCCAACTACAAGTGTAAATTAATGTTCTTTTATGTATTTTTCATATAAATGTAATATGATATCCTACTTATTCATAATACGTAGGTATGTATTTATATTTTTATTTTATATTTATTACATTATAGTATTATACAAACATGAAAAATTTAAATACCATCTTATGTTTTCTCGATTGTCCAAAAAAAATCCTTACGCAGCTATTACGTAACTAATAACTGCGTGTTTGCGTAGTATAGTCGTATGTTTTAAATTTGCATATAGAATATTTCAAATAATTCTTAATTAAGCAGGAAATCTCACCAATATTCAAAAAGTTTTATTAGTAAATTTAATAATATTTAAAATACAATTTCACATACACATTTTATTTATTTTAATTTTGTAAAATGTGAAGACGTGACATATTGCACGAATCACAACCGTAAATCTAATATAGGTAATATTGTTATGTTGACTAGTTTATTGTTGAAACAACTGGTTAGCTGACTGTAATTTTCATTCATAAATCTGACCTCTATTCAGGAGAGAAAATGTAGGTAGATATTTTTTGATTTTATGTAAATTATCCAGGTAGGTCACCTACTTAATTCGAATTAATTTAACGCTATGTATAGTTATAGAGGGCATGTTTATTATTGAAATTTATGGTCTTCATCACATATATTTTTTAATGAGTTTAAGATAAGTAATTTTTAAATTCACACGGGTTTGTATTGTTCCTGTATGAGATATAAACCGTCGACGACTTTAGACGTCACAGAGCAACCGTCGAAAACGGCAGCCATTCAATTATTAGGTATCAATATGTACCTCGTACTCGTCACTTATGAAATATTATTAAAATGTTGATTTCTTTATTATTTTGAACTTAACACAATTATATTTTTTAATTTTTCTCAAATTATATTTGATTTATATTAATATAAAAATATATGTAAGAGTAGGTACGTAAATTATTTTATTTTATTTTATATTATAATATAATAATAATTGATCAAATAAATGTTTTCAAAAATAATATTTATTTTGAAAACGAAAAAAATAAATATGTAGATTGTAGTTATAAAATATAATATAATGTCTTTGGCGGCCACTGTGGCATCTAGGGTTTATCTATATTATATTTTCATAATTGTAGTTTTCTGAATAAGTTTAGACAAATAACATATCTGAGCAAAATTAAAGACGAGAAGTTAATAATAATTATATTCGTCTGGCTTTAATTTAAAAAATGTGTTTTAAAAAAATACCTTATAAAAACGCAGAAGAAATATAATAATTAAAGTTTAATACCATTCATTTATGGAAATTCCAATGCCAATTTTAGTTCTTAAAAAATTCACTGTCGAAGACTGTTAAGATTATTTATAAGATATCTGATATCTTATTAATATTAGAGACATTAAGTTGTGTATTTAATAATTGATTCGTATGAAAGTTCCCGTATCAGAGTATATGAAATTTTTCAGAATTTTATAACATATTTTTTTTTTAAACTTACACCTATAGCTATAGCTTGCAGTATATATTATATTATTATGTGTACCATTATAAAGTTCACATAATTATTTTACATATTCCCTTAAAAATTATTCATATCAGTGGCACAGAAGTCTGAAAATACTACTCAGGCGAGTTATAAATTTAAGGGCCCTAAAAATTTTCCCGGTGCTAAGAGGGGAGTGTCTTAAAAAAAAATAGTTTTCACATTATTTTTTCAGTAATTTTCCAACTGAATGCCCAAAGCAAAAATGTGTGAATAATTGCCCGACTCGACTTCATTTTTGTCAGCTGATTTCCTAAATGGGAGGGTGCCACCCCCCACCTCCGTCCCTTTTATTTTAATTATATATTATTAATATATACATTGTTATGAAATAAATTATTACCCATATATACTATATAATTATAAATTACTAACGTAAAGTGAGGTATTTTTTTAATAACAATTAATGTAGTGTCTAAATTAAGTTTTATACAATGTTATTAATAAGACAATTCATATAGATGTAAAGTTAACCGTTTTTAGTAAATTAGTATATAAAACTTCTTTAAATAATATTTGTAGGTATTTTTGGTGTGGATACATTTTATAACGTAGAAATAATGGGAATGGTTTGGCCAACATTAGTATAACAAATTAATAGGGAACAGAAGCGACTCTGGTTGACGGTATAATGATTACAGAGCCTTCTTCACGATTTACGAGTAAAAGATACAATAATCATGAATTCATGATCTTAATATTGGTATAAAAAATCATTATAATATTAATATTATATACATATAGGTGTAATAAAATTATTATATTATATAATTTTGATTCTCCAGCCCATATTTTATAAAGGCTCGAATCTATAGAAATGTGTTTAGGCCTCGACTTGAGTTAAACATATAGGGATCGACGCTACTGATTCACATTACGAGTATTAGTAGAAATTAGTAAAAGACCTACTTATTTTAAATTGGCGTTTTAAGTTACGTTATAATTTTACACCAGTTTAAAATAATTTATGTAGTGATGTATACGTAAAGCCATGTGATATAGCTAATGAGTTGATGAACGACTGCCAAAAAAACAATAAACGCGACCAAAATTGTGAAAAAATTTCAAAATTTCTTTCACTTGAAAAATGCATCATGTGGTCGATTAGAAAAATATTGTTCACTAACAAACCTTATATTTTGACATCAGATTTGTAAAAATACTTTTAATAAAATATTTGAATACTGATAAATGTATACCTATTTACCTATTTAAAGTAACGTTAAAGGTAAAATTAACTAACTAAATTTAAGTTATAATTGGCCTTTTTTTTAAAAAAAAAAAAATAGTTAAAAGTTAAAAGTCTATTAATGACTTAACTAGTTGAAGTAAAATGGTTAATCTGACATAAGTTTAAAAACTTTTTTTTCAAAAAGTTCATTTTTTATTCATATATGTATGTATATTTAGTAGGTGCATAAAATTAGAAATTTTTTCCACTATGTTTGTAATAAACAAAAATTTATTGACCATTCAAGTAGGTCCTTATGTTGTGCTGTAGAAAAATTATATCGCTGTGAATAACATCACTGATGCGCATTATACGTGAAATCACATACATGATGACTGTCGTGTAGGTATATTCTAATAAAATAATATATAGTAGAGACTCAAGGTATATGTTTGGAGTAAATTTCGATTAAAATAAATAGATTTATATTTTTTCAAAACTGATATGACTTAGAATGAAATGGCCCTAAACGGATCTTCTAAATATAATTTACTTTTTTATTAAATTGACTTTTTATACATAATTTTATTATAGCGATTTTAAAACGCATATTTGAGCCCAAAACGATATTACAGGTATGTAGATTTAAAAATAGGTAGAATAAAACAAAACAGTAAAAGTGAAAAATGTTTTAAACCTATACTTATATTATATTACATTGTATATGTAGGTATATAAAATACTACACATTTAAACGATCTACTGACGTTTTTTTAATATGAATTGATATATAATTTATTTGAAAGAAATACCATTGAAAATAAAATTATAGAAAATAATTTAATAGGAGTATAATTTGAATTGAATATAAATAAATTATTAAAGTAATTTCATAAAAAAAAATATTAAAAAAGGAAACATTGAAATGCTATATAAATAGCTATAGTTTGTAAACACTTATAAATAAATTTAAAATATTAAAATCCTAAAATGTTGTAGAATACTAAAAACTATACAAGAAAGACAATAGTTTAGAATTTTGAAATCCAGGATTTCTAGAAATTAAGATTGATAATGCTGTATAGGAAGTAGGAACGTACTATAATAACTTGGAAAACAATAACTAGGAATGCTAAAACTGGTATTAACAAGGATGCTAAAAAATTTTAATTTATTATGAAAACAAAATTGCATAATCGTGAATTCGTGATCTCCACAGATTATGACCCGTCCGGTTCATCAGCGCCCTCGGTGACGTCACATGGTTGACTAGACAGGGGTTCAAAAATATTAATCGAACAATGTATGATACCTATAACGTGCGATTTTTATATTATCGTGGACATTATTGGGTAATCAGTATTTTGCTGGGAGTATTCCTTAGAGATATCTCTAAAAAAAAAAAAAATATGTAGGCAACACAATTGTGCTTCCGCAATTTACCACGATTATAAATTATTTATATTGCCTAATATTATATAACCGTGTTCGTGATATACAGTATAAACAGCAAACTTATTAATAGATTCAGAGAAAATAAATAGACAATAATATAGGTAATAATAATATACAACATTATTTTCAAGATCATTTCTTCCGTGTTTACAATGCCTAGGTACTGTGTTATCCATGTTTTTAGGTAGGTACCTACTGTTTTTTCATACCTATACCACAAAAATATATACCTACCAAAACAATTGTATACTTGAATTTTATTTTCAAAATATTTATTCTGACAAATATATAATATATATATGTATTTGTCAGAATAATATTATTATAAAAGTTTACAATATATCTAATAATAATATGTATAATATATAATTATAATAAATATAAATTATGTGGATTAATTAAAGATCTATTTATAATCGTGCTCATCATCATCATGCAATCATGTATAGTAATATATTTAATATTATATGATGAGTATATGACGTTTGTATTTTTGTAGGTTTTAAAACTTAATCCTTGTACTTCAACTTTTATGACATGAAAATCTCAAAACGTAATTTCTATAAATAGTCAGAAATTGGTCAAATTTTGTTTAAAATCGTATGACGTAAAAAGTAAAACAATACATATTATGTATCCAGGTGCAAGTTTCTACGACCATTATTATAACTCTAATCGATTTCCATGTACCTATATGTTCGTTTCACCCCATTTTCGAATTTTTTTGGTAGTTCTTTCATACGTACCTATACAAATATTAATAGAAAATTGATGAATTTTCGTTTTGCTCGCAAGGGCGTTATTTCAGTTTTTTTTTTCGGGTATGTGGGCTTTTAGGCAGACCAATTTTAATTTTTTTTTTTGAAAATAAACATTTCACCGAGCCATTTTTGCTGTTATATAATATATATTCTATGGTGGTGCATTAGAGAATTGGCAGACCATTTTTAAATTAGTGGTGGTACCGTTGCACATCCTACCCCTCCCCCCAAATGACGCCCCTGTTTGCAATTTATCAATTATAATAATTCTTCACGTCGCATAGTACTTAATATCGAAAAATCCAACTATAGAAATATCTGATGGAGAGTTTGCCAAAGGTGGAAGGGTTGTGCCCCCGTCCGCTAATAATATATTACAATATTGTAAATATATTGTCCAAAATTTAGGATTCTGATATTTATTATTTTAGTTTTTATAATCTGCGTTTGTATATTTTCATTTTCCAGTCAATTATAGGTACGTTTGATAATATTTAATTTTCAACACATTATTTAGAGCACTTACTTATATAGAAATCATTGATTTCTATAATAGGTATGTAATACGCGTTTTATAACTTCCCTGTCAAAACACTATACAGGCAGTGTAGAATTTATCGTTTTGTTTTCAAACGGAGAGCGTTGTTTTTCCATTGGTAACTCTCGACGTTATAATAATAATATTATGTTCGTCTGTATATCAAACGCGGCCCGGCGACGGCGTACGTTTACACAATATGCGTCTCTCCTGCAGGGCGCATGCGTTTGACGTCATTCGTACTCTGTTTACGTGACCCAAACGCGCGTGGTTGGAGACCCTCCGGGACGCGTTCAGCGGGGTTTATGCGTCTTAGGAAATAAAATATATCCCTGTCGATTACGTTTCCCTGGCCTGGAGTCCCACAAACGATGACAAACCTCTACGGGTTCTCCGAGGTGCTCGCAATTATTACGTTTATAATAATATACTACGTCGTACGATAATATATATTTTTGTGCGCCGATTTTCGCACAATAATTCCTCGTAATAATTTTTTTTGGTTTCACATTATATTATATTGCTATCGATATTTGCGTCTACGCAGCATATAGAAGAAAAAAAAAATTAAAAAAAATCATCGGCAAACGTGGGTACTGCGATGTGCAGTATTCCAATATTCAACAATAACACTCGTCATTTTGAATATAGTTGCGATATATTATGTTAAAAGATTGATCAGGTACGAATTCAGCACTTTTTTTGTTGTTTTATATAGAAAAACATATACGACGAACAGCTATAGGTGTGCTCGAAGTGGAAAAACGATCATATATTATAAAGAAAACGAAAAAGAGTATAATCGACATTTGCGTTCCCAAATATATAGGTACTCAAATGTATTATTATAGGTAACGACGACTCTTTGCGGCCGTGCCACTCGCTCCCCTCGACAACCAAACGTTTTACGACAAAACAAAGGAATAAACCCTTAAATGTCTATTTAAAATAAAGATATAATATAATAATATCATAGAAGCGAATATTTGCAACTTATGTAATAATAAGTAAAATATAGTTATAAAGTGGGAATAGTTTTTACATTATTATAACTATAGGTACTTACCTATATATTATCACTAGTTAAATAATATTATCACTAGAGTTTTTTTTTTTTATACCAATAAATTATAGAAGGTTATTTTGACTTGTTTATATTTACATAAGTTGCAGTATTTCAATAGTAAATACATATATTTAAATTAGGTACTTTTGGGTTTCTAAACACAAGTTAAAATGGATACCTCATATACCCGCTTTGTCCGTCTGTCCTTATAGTTACTACTACATGATTACGATTGTTGATTTGGTTACTATAGGGAAGTATATTTTATTATTAATATATGTATTAATATAATAATTAATAGTATTAATATTATTTTTATTATAGTTTTGTTCTATAATATAGGTATTTAATTTATTATTTAAAATACGCAATAAACAATAATAAAAATAACTAGCAAATAGATGTTACAGCTAATCCCAGTCCATTTGTTAAATTTTACTCCAATTCAAAATGTTTATATTTTTTACTATTAAAGAAATAATATAATACTTACACAGTTACACAAATTATCATTGGTTATATTTGCATATGTTTAAAACTATAGGTTTTCATAAAAAGTTACGACTGAGACGACTAACTAAAAGTTGATAATAACATTTTTTTACTTTTTTCATATAAAGTAATCATTTTTATTGTAAATAATTAAGTACTTAATAATAACTAATAGTACACACTATGATAATTACAATATATATATATATATAAATTTTCTGTTGTAAATCTGATACTTTTTATTAAAACTTCGTAGAAACAATTTACACGAGTTTACCTCGTATTACAACAATCCCCTGTTTTTTAAATTCAATTTTAAGTTTACGACCAATTAAAATTGAAAAAACTATTCCCCGAACTCAGCAAACAGTTTAAACGATCGATAAATTTTTGTAGCCTGTAGAAATATTTAAATTTTTATGTCAAAATTTATATTTATGACGCTGCTTGAAATTTTCGGAAGAAGTACCTAACAGCTCTTCCGCATCTCTGCCTCTCAACTCCGCCAAATCTTGTATACGAAGGTCGTATTATTCCTATATATAAATTGTAAAATTATAAATAACAAATGGTCCATGTGAGTTTCTCAAATCAAAATTATACGCATCTCGTATTTATAGAGCACGCCAATAGTTTTCAGTAGTAAAAACATAAAGAACCATTTTTTGGAAACTGTCCGTCACTATTTTTCAAAATGTAAATTATCTAACGAAAAGTTTTTAGGTAGCAATAAAAATTTAAAACATTACAATGATGAGGTTATATGTCCTGTTTGTATAGTATATAAATAACAATTTATAAAACAGCTATACGTATTATGTATCTATTTGCTTAATTTTACATTAATTTATAATATTACTGCATAGCCTATCATTAAAAATCGTACTTGAATATAAGTGAACTCTCTAGTTAAAAAAGATAAGAATCATTCTTCTATTGTTTATATAATGCACTGTATCTTGTATGTAGAAGAAAAGAATAGAAGAGGAAGATAAAATAAATGGGTGTTGGATGTGACAGAGAGACTGGTATGAGGAAAGAGGATATGGTAAATCGAGTTAAGTGAAAATTGAGGACTAGAATGATCAACCTCAAATTGTTGGAAGAATTGTTGAGACGATGGAGAAGAAAAATACTTTATTTTATAAAAATTTAAAAGTAAATTTATTTAAATTCAGAATACTTAAGAGCTTAAATTACTGACGGCTTAATTATGAAATATATTATTATATGAGTAGGTAGGTATTTAATTGAAAAATGATAACTATAATACACCTACTAGTAAGTAAAGACAAAAAAGTAAGAACACATTTGAACACTATTATAGAAGTTTGCGAAACATGGTCACCAACACTCTATTTCATGATATGATCAGTAGGTACAATAAAATGACAAATGTGAAACTAGAATTTGACTTTGGAATTTAAAATATAGTATATTTAATTAGGTATCTACCTAAATATACAAGTACCTACATGGTGGTCTGCATTTTTCCCGATAATCTGTTGTGTTTTTTAAACAATCAAAACGCGGAAACCCAACACAAAAATATAAATAAACAGCTATATACTGATATACGTACTATTTTAATAAATAGCTAATTATATTATGTTCTGCGATTATATGAAAATGAACTTCTTGATAGGTATAGTATAATTATCTACACTGATAAATCATTCCAAAATAACAATATATTATACAATTATTATATACCTAGTCAGTCTATCATTTTTACGAATATTTAGTAATATTAAAAAATACAATTTGCTATCTATATTTTATAGTGAAAAACGTTTTATTTTAACGTTATTGTTACGTTTAATCATTATTAACATAATATTATGTTTAATGATACGATTTATTTAGTGATATTCTAAATATTTTGTTTTCGTTTTTCGTTTATTAACTACGTTTAGAAACAATTTTCCGTTTTAAACGTTAAGAATAATGTTTTAAACCCTGTGCCATGTAGGTGAGTCTACATAGTTAATAGGTACCTATAACATAATATAATAAATATTAATTTGTATTGATAATCTAAAATGTAAGTAGGTATAATATATTTACATGAAAAACATTAAACATATTGACAAAATAAAATAAATTAAATTAAGAATTACATCATTATTACCTATGTCTAATATAGCTATAGAAAAATTAGATTATGCAATGAATAATTTATTGTATATCAGTACTAATATGTTGATTTTCATCATATTAGTAATAAAAATAATAGGGATAACTAACTTACTAACAATAAATATTAAATAACGGGTATTAAAAATCATTTATTTACCTTTCACTTAAATACATTTAAAATTTAATATTGATAAATATTGATCAGTGATCTAATATTAATTTTGGTACGTTATTTTTTTAACAGAGTAGGTGTACATGCACTTAAAATTGTCTTAAAAACAAGAAACTTTGACTAGATACTCGTAAGAATGTAAACATATTTTGTAGGTACTTATACTGAATACTTATTAATTTAAAATTATTATCATAAAACCATTACAAGAACATTGAACAAACATCCATAATGCCAAATGATGAAAATATAACAATTACTGACAAATTCACAGTTATTAGTCAATAAATTTAAATTGACTACAATTATTATTGGTTTACTAAGTTTAACTAAATGCGTGATGGTAGTAATAACCATTAAAATGTTTTATTTTAATGCATCATTTTAAAACTACACTAAATCTAAAAGTCTAGTAGGTACTATATAATTTTAAATCAATACGTATTCTTTATCAATTTATCATATACCTACTGTGAAAATGATGTATATTTAAATTAACCTTTCGATATATAAATTCAGTCCAATGTTAAAATAGAAAGTATCTATAGATGACATTATAACATATTAAATATATTGATATATTTTAATATATTAATTATAATATATTAAAATGATAATAGGGCTCAGATTTAATGTAAATAATTAATATGAGAATTATGTAAATAGATATATATTTTTTATATGATACAATTATTTACCAATTTAGAAAAAGGAATCAATGCCTTGATTCTCAATAAAAATAGCTTATATTATATAAGTATATAATTTTGTACATTTTAAACTTTTATATAGGTATCTACATATTCCGCATATGATATTATAATAATGAATTTTTTTGGGGGTAGCCATGAAAAGGGCTGTTTTTGCCGATAAGGCCAGGAAGCCCGAGAGCGTTTGGCCGCCGGTTTAATGTCGTTTTTTTCGGGCTATCATCGTATAGGTTCGCAGGTACTGCTATAAGAACGTATGTTTTGGATTGACAATAGCACTACTCACAGGGAGGACCACGAGAAGGTACGACATCCCCCTCCCTATATCTTATGCCGATGCCATATGCTAATATAATACAATATTATAATAATATTTATGTATTATTATAAAAATCCGTATTTTCTATAATAGTTATTTAAAATTAAATTAATGATTTTTGAAATAAATGTTTATCTTTTAATATTTTTAGATGAGTATTATTATTTTAGATATGAAAGTAAAGATAATAAACGATATGAACAATATCTATATAGATATCTAAACTGTAATAAATATAAAAATAGTAAATAAATACCATACTGGCAAGGGCGCATTAAGGGGGGGGGGCAAAGGGTGCAAAAGGCGGCAATTTTTAAGGGGTGACACACCGATCATGGAAATTTAGAATTTTGTATTATATACCTGTAGTAACGTAATATATATAATTTAGTTCTCATATGACAAAGGTTTTTGAAAATTATTACATTTCCAAAAATTAAATACTCTTTTTAAAAATGTTTTAGTTAAAATATAAAAATTCTGCTTCCAATATTCTCTAGTAAATAATATACTAAATCTTAATCATTTTTCAGATTTAAAATTGGGAAATCAGAAGTACCCTTAATTTGACCAGGCTTTTAGGTCTAAATCAATGAAATAATACCCATCTTAATAATATACCTATTATGTTTAAAATTGTTTTGTCATTGATCGCTTTTGAACGTAATTTTTATTTTAAATAAGTACCCTACTACCATCAAGTACACACATTGAATCTATTAGAACTTGGTATTCAAGAATACAAGGTAATACTAATACGGTTAATCAAGTATTAAATGATAAAATTCAATCAAACATGTTATATTGGACTAATGTTCTTCGTCGTGTCATCCCTGTAACTACGTTTTTAGCTGAAAGATTATATACTTATTATATTGTATTATTTTTATAAACAACATTTTTATTATTATTATAAATAAATATTGGAGGTAAATGTAAGTGAGTTCTATCAAATTATATAACGAATTATAAATATACTAATATAAAAAATGAAAATAATATATTATTATCTTTTAGTAACTGTCTAATACTCTATAATACCTACCTTAATATTTTAATGTGTTACAACATATTTTAATTTTTAATTTAATTAAAAATATACACAATATGTGTATAATATGCAGTTTTGTAAAATATACCTACTTTACTATATTTAGAATACCTACATAATCAAATACTGAGATACAAAGTATTTAAAATACTCAAATACCCAATTATATGTAGCATTTAAAATACTAATGAAGTAAGTAAAAATATTAGAGTCGACAAAAAAAATCATTTTTAGATAGTTTTTTATTCGATAAATGTTGAATACAGAATAGACATTGACGAATCTATAGGTACTGTATAAGTACAATAGCCAATAGGCATACATAGTGTTTATATACAAATCTCACTACATAATAATAACATTAATTTTCAGCATCTGATAAAAAAAATATATATAATAAATGTATCTAACTTTTAAAATACTAAGAGTATTTTAATATATTATATGTGTGATAAGTGTGATAAAATATTTTTGAATACTGTAAGAACAGGTATTTAAAATGTAGCTATTAAAAATGGGAATTTGTGAATAACATAGGTAAACTGTAAAAGTATAAGCTATAAGTATCTTAAGAACTTGCGTGTAAAACTTGATAATAAATTAGATATAGGGTATGTCAAAAAATACTAAAGCGGAAAGTAGCCTGGCGTAGAGATTTTTTTAAAACCCTTTATAACACTACTGCACATAATGTTAAAAAATTAACCTACCAGAATTGGAAATAAATACAGCCTGACTCTAATACGTTGCAAATTCTTGTTAGAAAAATACAACTAATTAAACAGGTACAATGATGTGTTCTGAACAGTGTATTTTGAAATTTATATTGTACTTAAAATCATTATTTTATGATATATTATTAAAAAAAAATAAAAAATAAATATATAATATTGTAATATCACGTAATAGGTAAGTTCATATGTATGTGCCGTATAGGTAAGTAGTACCTATCATACATGATCAATATATTTTATATTTTTATATTTTCATTCAGACAACTAATAAATTACAAAGTTATAGACAATAATATATAATAAAATAATAGGTTATAAAAATACATAATATGATCAAATGTATTTATAGTTTTATTTTATTCACGACCGTTTAATGCTTTCTAAATAAATTGGCAAATGTCCCTTAACGATATACAGTTTCAGCAGCCAACAATCGTCCAACAACTTTAAGTGATGATTAAAAATAAATATTTAAACTTATAGTTATTACAGAGTATAGACTTGTAATAGATTAATCACCATGGACACCTATCGACAGGTGTCCATGTAAAGTTGAGAAGTAATGAGATTTCTTAACAATTATTATTTTAAGTTTTAACACTTGTTGGAGGAAAGTCAAGTTATAGTCGTATTTCAAATATAGACAGAAAAAATATCATAATATATTAATAACTTTTTATACGAGCTTTTATTAAAACTGAATACTAAATGTCTATTTTATTTGTCGGTGAATGAACTTCATTCAAAATGTATTATCTTTAGAACGTAGAATTTGTAGTAGAATTATTTACATATTATTATAATATCAAATACAACCACCTATTAATACATTGTAATGTTACACAAAAACTATTATCTTAATATTAACATCGTTTGAAATAGCAAGATACTATATACATGTATTTACCCAAATTGCAAACGACGAGACTGTCATCTCCATGATCAAAAAGTCGTGAAAAAATAATCGACATCTGCATATTTTTAGAATCTCAAAATATTTCACTATGAGAATTAGGTAGATTTTTGAATTAACTAAATATTACATTATCAATACAATTATTATGATAAATATAAAACGAATAAAAATGCAAATCCAGTTTCTACGTATTATTTTGATTTTTAATCATCTTGTGCATTTCTAATATTTATAGTAATAATATAATTTTTATATTAAACAAATCAAAAACAAAAAAGCCGGTCAGTAGGTTGTGGAAGCACTTCGCTCGTCGGGTGTCAGTATTGGTGGATGCACTTCGCTACTGGACAGGGTACTTTTGGTGGATGTATTGAATTTGAAAGCAATGATAAATCATT
>JAIPRL010003161.1:0-49879 GCA_025469235.1 Pemphigus obesinymphae | reverse complement strand
ATTATGTACTCTTAAATTATCTGTATTACCATTAGTCTTGTAAAACAACTATGTAACAGCTGTTATTTAATTTAATTTAATTTAGTTTTTAATTTTTGTTATTACCTGTATATAATGTAACCTTATAAATTGCCGGTTGGCGTAAATAAATGAATAATAATAATAATACTAAAACTTAAAAAAAAAATTTGGGAGGAAGAAATTTCGGGGGGGGGGAGGTTATAACCCTAGAACCCTACTCCTGCGTACGCCACTGATAAGAGCATCGTATTGTTTTAAGTACCGGGACCTAGACTCATGTACCTTTTTTTGAGCGTATCATAGCATGTATACCTATATTGTGGTTTTTTATTAAAATATTACGTGTGGTGGCTCCATTTTCCTTTATCCTTTATTCCTTTATCTGGTCAGTGTTTATTTCAGACATAATGTTCCGGGGGGGGGGGGGAGTATAAAAAATTGTCGGAGTACTAAAAATGTATAGTACCGTTATTTTTTTACTTTATTATTATTATTTATTTATTACATTGACAAAATTGATTTCAAAATACATCATTATTATTTATTATTATATTATATTAATTGGAAGAATGGAAGAAGGTATATCTACATAGGTATAGAGGATAGTTGTAAACTTTCTTTTTCTAAAACTTTACTCAAATTATTGACTGCACCTATTGCTTCGTCTAAAATTACTAAAGTTATCAAAAAACCCAGGGGGGTATTACCTCCCCCAATTATTTGTATTATATTCTAAATTTGCATTTAATTTATTTATCAAAATTTTTTCAAGCATATCTATGTTATAAATGATCGCATTTCAATTTATTAATTTCTATCTTTTGTCTTACAGAAGGCGTTTTTTGACTCAGATTGAACTCACATGTCTCAGCTTAATTACGCTCGGCAAATATTTGTTTACTTCTGGGTCAAAAATTGCACATATTCGTGACAATTCACTGCAGCAAACATTATAGTTGAAATAGATAAATAGACTATCTAAATTTTTATTATATTAAATTAATTTTCCATTTCCTTTCTTTTGTCTCATAGAAGGCGTTTTTTATTCATATTAAACTCACTTGCATTTCTCCAGGTTAATATTACGCTCGGTAAATATTTGTTTGCTTCTAAGTCAAAAATTGCACATATTTGTGGCAATTCACTGCAGCAAACACTGTAGTTGAAATAAGCAAATAAAGCATTAAATCCGCTATTTACTCGTACTGGATTTTATTAAAACAATACAGTCAATAGTGTGTTACATTCATCGAACCTACGAATCCCTTTATTTTATCCTATTTACGTGTTACATAAAGAATGATTTTTCGCATATCAACGCAGAACATCTAGAACTTCAATCCACAAAAGGTACCTGAACTTTACCATTATATACTTTATACCATTATATTCGTGCAAACCATTAGATAGAATTACTATAGATTTCCTAGGACCACTTCCTAACAGCAACAACAAAAAGTATATAATTATCTTCACTTGTCAAAGTTCTAAATATGTTATAGCTAAAGCAACCAAAGCATCAAACGGAAATACAGAACGCGAAATTTCTAATAAACTATAACACAATACAGAGCACCCAGATATCTACGTAACATCCGACAGAGGTTACATTTCAGAAATAAAACATTAGGTGAAATCTATCAAAATTTCGGAATAAAACAAATATTTTCATGAAGTTATGCACCACAATAAAATTCCAAGGCTTCACCGAAAGAATAAACGGTATAATATGTCAGGCTATAAAACACTACATAAAAAAAATAATCAATCCAGATGATCATACTACCTACCATATATAATATTATATTCGAGTACAATAATACCTGGTAAACATCAACAACTTTAAGTCCATTTTACATTCTACACGGATTTAATGCAAATATGGGAATCGATTTACAAATTATATAATGTCATAGAATAATTATAGGTAATAATTAAGCGCGATATATAAAATAATAATACACATCAAGTAGTTTTCCTTAAAATACGTAATTTAAAACAAGGCGCGTGTGCGTAGCAGGAAATCTATACACGAGCCTATATTATAATATGTATTTCTATAATAACATCATTCGATAAATAATTTCGTATAGGTACATACGCATAGGATTAGGATATTTATACAAAACATCATAATATTTACTATCGCTTTCATTTCCACCAAAAACATACCCCGTCTTATATTATTAGAATTAAACCATTATTTAATTTCGCCCCACACCCTTTTTCTTTCAATTTTCGTTTCATGACACGATACGGTGATTGATTGCCATAGAATTGGTTTTAACCGTAATAATTTGTGCCCTAGTAGAATTGTATTCAATTTTATGAATCTCTAAGATAAAGTTAATATGCTCAAAGCACACCAAATAGCAAGAAACTTTTCTACTAAATATATACCTAGGTATACAGCCTCATGTGCCTGTATACATAAGAGAAAACTCAACTGCAAAGGACAATAAACTATTCAACGAAGCTAGAGATCTAAGAAAATAACTAAATTTTCAGTTTGTCTGGTCAAAAAATAGCTTCGTGTTCCTACACAAAAATGAAACGGAGAAAATCATACGTGTAGACAGTGAGGAGGTAATCCAAAACCTAGTCACGAAACAAACATTTAAACTCAAAAACTAAAATTCGTAAATATTAAACTCATGCACATACATTATTCTATTATTTTTATTCCACATTTTTAGCCTCTAAATTAATTATTATACGTATTGCATATTTTTTTTACACAATTTCTTCTACCTACTTTTACTCTACACAAAACTACTTGTTCATTAAACCTAATCACTGTCTGTTTTCTCATAACTAAACTCAGAAGGGTTGTATAACCAGACCAATATTAATAACAGCTTGTATACCTATAATTTATTTTTACCATGAATAAAAATACATAGTGTGCGTTAGTATTTGATAATGTGAATGTAGTAAATTCTATTGAGTGTTCATGTAATAATCTAAATAACATAATTAAACGTATTTTACTCAAGATTGAAAACAAACACGTTTGAAAAATAACAAAAAACATTTTAAACAATTAAAATATACCTATATATATTTTTTATTTTGAACATTTTTAAAATAAATAATGTATCCAATAAATGTATTTATCATTTACAATGATTTATATTTATAAATGTGGTTGGAGTTTTAGTAAACAAAAATAGAAAAACTATATTATTATTATAATGTATAATTAATATTTATATATATATATATATATATATATATATATAATTATAATTAATATATAATTATTTTTATCATTCATTATCAAACTAAGGAATAATCAACTTTAAAGCTTAAAGTAAATAATTGATCAATTAAAACTTTAAAGTATAACAAATGAATATCTTAATATTATATTTTACAACTTTTATTACCTAATCTGTACTTTTTTGTATTTAGTATTTATATCCGACTGTTGACCTGTTGACACCTAAACATTAAACTTGCAATGTAAGGAAAATTAAGAATGTAAGTTACATTCTTAATTTTCCATTAGATATTTATAATATAATATATAATAAATTATAATGGTATGGAATTTAATGCTCTAAAATCCTAAAAAAAAAAATATCAAAATGGTATTCTAAAAATTATATTTTGATATTAAATGAAAAGTGTATTTTATTTTATTTTAATGAATTTAAATTAGGAATGGGCTAGTACTGGTTCTCGGTTCTTTGAGAATCGAAGAAACCAATAATTATCGGTTCTAGCATGATTATTATTTATCGATAGTTTTTTTTTTTTTTGTGGCTACACTGTTTGATGTTTTTAAAACATGCTGTGAAGATACTATGATAAGCTGATAACTTTCTTACAAATGAAAACGAATTGTTTGGTTATGAAATATGAATCATGAATAATGATATGTGTATTTATTCGTGATTTGTGAGTGCATCCAGCGTAATAGTGTTTTCGGTTTAGTGTTATAAAGTTATAAGCTATAATGTTCAACAACAAACGAAAGCAAAGTGACTTGTGGGATCATTACATGGTTAACAAAAATTATGAATATTATGCTATGTGCAACTATTGTAAGAGAAATATATTAAGAAAGAAATCTTTATCAACTTCAAACTTAAAAAACATATATCTCAACATTTTGTTGAAATTTTTCAAACTGAAAGAGATAAGTTGTTAAATACAAATTTACTAGAATCAAACGTTATTTAAGATATTGATGATGAATTAAGTATAATGAATGAAAGTCTAACATCTGATACTCTAATAATTGATCGTCCATAGTCAAGATCAAGTTCCAACAATTCTTCAACAAGTACAACGATCAAACCATGTAAAATTAAGGATCAACCGACAATTTCAGATTTTACTTTTGCAATTAGTACTGCTACTGTTACTGTGTCAGAAGTAATTCCTATTGTTAACAATATCAAAATAGTCTTTTAAACGCAAATAATTGTTATTGACATTAAATAAATATTTGTTGATATAGTATACCTATATAAAATATTTGAACATTTGGAAACGAAACGAAATTTCTGTTTGGCTACACTTCTAAATCCAAAAAAAAATTTAAAAAAATTTAATATTCTTATAAAAATAAAATAAAATATATATTATAGAAAATAACAATATATAGTATGATAAAATTAGTACATATATATTATAACAAAACAATATATAGAATGAAAATCTGCCTAAAGTATTTTATTTTTATATATTGTTTTGTTATAAATTATAATATATATATTCATATTTTCTATAATAATTAATATATATTTTATTTTATTCATGATTATTAGACATTTATTAAATAATACTATATTTATGTTTTAGGTGGTAAGGCCAACAACTCAAACAAGTGAAACAAATAATGGCCATATTATGTGGAGTCGATATGCAAACTTGATGAAAGAAGATCTAAATGTTTAAGAAAAACTAAACACTAATATTAGTGCTAAAGAAGAAGTCCAATCTTACTTAAAGAAGTCAAATATGAGTCCACATACTGACATATTTCAATATGGGGGAAGGAATCGTGATTTTCCTAGACTTCAAAAATTATCATTCAAGTGTTTTTGTGCTCTACCAGGAACTGTTTTTTTCTAAAAGGGTTTTTTCAACATCTGGGTTGATTGTTGATATGAAGAGAAACAGATTAAACCCAAACAAAGTGAGAATGTTAGTGTTTTCAACAAAATCTAAATTATAAAAATGTACTATAATATACTTGAGAACTTGATAATAGTATAAAATGTCACAGGTTATAACAGTTTATACTATTATTATGACTCATAACTTCACAAGTTCTCAAGTATATTTTAATTAAATATTCTTGTTATGCTTATAATTAATTTAATATAAAAAAAAATTATTAATTTATAATTATTATTTTTAATAATGCTTAAAAAAATAACCGGTATTGATAACCGAAGTTAAAATTTTTGGAACTGAAATGGATGATTTTTTAAGAACCGGTCCAACCTTAATTTAATTATTGTATTTTATAATTGATTTTAATACATTGAACTATTAAAAAATAGTATTATAGAAATAGAATGCACAAATATTCATTATTTATGGAGTTATGGTAATTTTTTAATACTGCTATGACATCAATGCGTAGGATTACTACACGGAACAAAGGTAAACATGTATAAAAGTTCCACCACATTTCATTGTTAAATTGTATCATTTATTAGACATATTATATGCATTTTTTATAAGAAATTCTCATATATATGTAATAATATTAATGATATAAAAGAAATTATACATTTTTAATTGTATTTTTGTAAATTCAATAATTATTTACTTTAGAATATTGACATCGGTATTCAAACAACTTTTAAAAAAATTGCAGTAACTCCATTAATAATTACTTGTTTTACATTTTGGAACCACAATACATTTTTTTGTAGTTGAATGCATTAAAATTAATAATAAAATAAAATAAAATTTTTGGGCTATGAATGCTTTTAAAGTATTTATTGATTGACTTAATTCGCACATGTACCAAATGCACTAAAATACAAAAATCTACAAGAAAAATGTCAAAAATACTTTAATGTATGAATGAATTTTTGTAATTGGAAATCATTTTTCTAGACTCTAATAATATATATAATATATAATATATATATTAATTAATTTATATAATTACATATTCGTGGAACAAAAAAAACAATTTTTGATTTTGAATTTGTAATAGCACGGAAAAGTTGACTTTTGGTGTAGAAAAAAAAAATATGAAAAATATTGAAGCACATCTTGAGGTGCCGCAAGTAGATAAAGTATCATAAAATTGAAATTTTTGTTACATTTTTAAGTTTTTTTTTAAGAAGCTATAATTTTTTTTTTAATATTTCAAATACTATCAAAAAAGCGGTTTTTATAACAAATAGACATACAATATTTTTTAATGTTTTGGATTAAGTCTTACGGTACCAAAAGAGCGGTAAAATTTTATAAAAACATACTTTTTCAAAGATTTTTACATGTCTCGATTATGCAATCAAATGCGTATTAAATTACCATATTTAGCTTTCATTTGTGACCATACCGGAATCTCAGATAGAGCTAACAATAGTTTGTTTGTTTGTTTATATTCTGTATTATTAGTGACAAAATTATTATTAATGGAATAATAATCTCATTTTCAATTATTTGTTATTTCCTCCTGTCAACCTGTGCTGATTTATTATCCATTATGTTTTCTTATAAATTTAATGATAATTTTATTTATATATATATATATACCTACTATATAGTTAAATATATATTGTACACATTATACTTAATAATATTTTATTAGTTTCAAGTACGTATGTTCTATATACATACATATATACCCTATTCATTTTGTTTTTACTATTATTATATAATGATATTAAAAACAAATTATAGCCTACAATATACAATACTGTTTTTCTGTCGTCAATTAGTGCAGACGAATCATATGGGTAACTAGTGTTTTTATTCTGTTAATTATTGGTTTTATTTTGACTTATGAATGTATTAACTTGAGCTGCAGTATAGTAGTTTATTAGTTAATACTTGGTCTTAATTGCGATGGCAGTGTCAACACTAGTTCAGACAAGACAAAAGTTGGAATGTCCAATTTTTGGGCACTCTAAACAATTAAGTAATTTAAGTTCGCCAACTTATTGTGACATTATGAAATACTACCTATATATTCGCCATGAGCTGAAATCAAACGCAATATTAAAAGAACCAATGGTAAGTGAAATATTAGATATTCTTATTACGAAAGTTGAATCTATTTGGTTGAAAGCATCTATTCCTGAAGTGTCTCGCATTCACATGTTACAAATGGGAAAAACTTATCATGATAAATACAGAAATATTTTAAGATCAAAAGTGAGAAAAGGTACAGATAATTATGATTAAATTGTAGCATCGTTTTTAAATGAGAGCAATCACCTTTCTGATGTGGCAGCTTACAAGTGCAAAGAATTTTCTTAATGTAAGTGCGAAAAAATAAAAAAAGTACCTAAACTTCAACAAGAATTTTTATATGATCAAAGAACAGTGAGAAAAATTTGTATAAGTGGAGTTGATAAAGATATTTCAAAGGTATTAACAAAAAGAGAAGAAAGGAAACAACAACAGGTAATACAGCAACAGTTAAAATACAATCAGGAATTAATAGTTAAAACTATTAGAAAAGTTGTAAATGTTATTATACAATCAGATACTGAGAAAACTTCTAAAGGAAACTTAACATATAACCTTGAAAAGCCCTCTACTTCTTTTTTTGATTCAACTACAAGTGAAAAAATGTGAATAGAACTGCCAACAGTAGCAAGTGCCTGTGACCAAACTGGGGTTTCAGACAGAGTTGCTGCGACTATCGCAAGTGCTGTTCTTAAAGATGTCGGAATAATTACACAGGAGAATAAAAGTAAGGTAATTGATAGGATGAAAATTCGAAGAGAGAGGACCAAGAATCGAACATAAGAGATAGAAAGGAGCTTTCAACAAATTGGAGAAAATAAAGGGTTATTTTTTAATGGAAGAAAAGATAAAACAATTGTGCAAGAAAAAAAAGGGGACAAATTTTACAAAAAGACTGTCGTCGAAGAACATATTTCTTTAGTAAAAGAGCCTGATTCGTCCTTACTAGGGCACATAACTCCTGCTATTGGAACAGGCAAAGCTATAAAAGATAGCATAATAGCATATTTTAATGGTAACAATCATTTAGACATACCCACTATAAGTGCTATTGGGTGTGATGGGACAGCCACAAACACTGGAGGTAATAACGGTGTGCTTGCTTTAATAGAAAAATATCTAAATAGGCTATTGCAGTGGTTGATTTGTTTGTTCCACTGTAATGAATTGCCTTTGCGCCACCTGTTTTGTGAATTAGAGGGAAAAACAAAAGGCCCTAATGAATTTGGAGTTTTAGGTAAACAACTTGAAAATTGTAACGAACTTGAAATAGTTAAGTTCTTTCCTATACAAAAAAATCTTCCTAATCTTAAAATAAAAGAAAATTTGAGCACAGACCAAAAATATTTACTTGAAATGTGCACATCAATTTCAAGCGGTCCTTAAAAAACCAGGAAAGTTGGCTCATTCACGATGGCTTACGTTAGCAAGTTGCATTCTTCGGTTATATGTTTGAACAGAAAATCCTTCAGATAACCTTTAAACTTTAACAGAATATGTTGTGAAAGTGTATGCTCCCATCTGGTTCCATATTAAACTTAAACCATCATGTGTAAATGGTTCTAAGCATTTTTGGAGATTGATAAAGTTTTCACATTACCTTTATGAGCAACATCTAAAAATTATTGACCCAGTTATTCAAAGAAATGGTTATTACGCTCACCCAGAAAACGTGCTTATCTGTATGTTAAGTGATGAGAGACAGCAGGTAAGAGAGCTAGGTCTTCGCCGACTTTTGAAAGCAAGATTGGAAAACATGAATGGTGTCAGAAAATTTGTGATCCCCAAGCTCAACTTTCACGATGAAGATTTTATTGATATGATAAAGTGGATGGATATAACTATCACAGAGCATCCATTGACAAAATACATAACTGACGAGGACTTATAAAAGTACATAAATGAAGTAAGAGAACCGAGTTGCCAGTTGGACCTTTAGATTTCCCTCATTTACCCTGTAACACACAAGCGGTAGAAAGAGTTATAAAGTTTGTGCCAGAGTCATCACAAAGAGTCTGTGGTCCTGAAGCAAGAGATGGCTTTGTTAAAGCAAAAATTGCTTCGCACAAGATGATGCCAAAATTCAAGACCAAAAAACATTTTATCTAAGAGTCAAGAAAAGTTAAAAATCAAAAAAATGTGATAAATGTGAAAATAATAAACTAATGGAATATTATTATTACTTTTTAATATACACTTTGTTTCAATAAAATTGGTTATTAATTATGTCATTACCTTTGTTCTATTTTCTTCAATTATAGTGAGTTGGTAATTGTTAGTTCATCTTGAACATTTAGGTTTAATCACTTTCCAACTCTTTAAAAAAGCAAAAGAGTCGAAACAATTGGTAAGTTTATTATTATTAATTATTAGTTATTTAAAAATGTTTAAAATATTATTATTTTAAAAACTGTGTATGAACAATAATTTGAAAGTAAAAAGTAATTATAATAGATCAATTCAAATTGGATTTACATCTTGATTTTTAAGTAAACGGCTCATTAATTTAACTTTTGTGGAAAATCAATGTACCTATGCATTTAGAGCAATTAAACTTGATATTATTGTTATTATAGTAAATAAGCATCTATTTATTGCTATTAAAAACATATTTGATTAAAAAAATATAAAAGTAAAGACTAGTGAATAAAATTATAATTTTATGTTAAATTTGGATGTTTTGTAAAAAACCCTTATTTTTAAGGTCCTTGCGGCACCTCAAGATATAAGTATAGAACAATAAAACTTTGTGATGTTATTGTTAACATAAAAAGACAACTTTTAGGTGCTATTAAAAAGTAATTTGCTGAAAAAATTTTTTCCCCTATACTGTCGTTCCACTCTATTGTTTATACGTATTATAATAGTATATTTTTTGTGTTTTAGGGTGTAAAATAAAAAAATTAAAACATAAATATATAAACAATTTTTATTTCATTATGAAATTTAAATGAAACAACTTGATATTACTTTAATCAGAATCATAAGAATCATAAAGAAGTCGATCCAGGTCTGAATCATCATCACTTATCACAAATGCTGCAGGGTTATTCTGAAGTATAAAAAACACATATGCAAATTCATAAAAGTAATATAAAATATTATACATTTATGGTTTTCAAACAAATTACCTCTAATTCTTCATTTACAGCTGTAGCAATTTCAAGTATAGCTATTGCCAAAATGGGCTGACTAATTGAAAAGTCTTTTCCACAACCAGGACCAGCAAGTGAGCCTAACAGCTCAGGATGTTGTAAAATGGTGATCGCTGTTACATCTGTATTCAAAACATTCAATTCGGGAACAGTTGATATAAGGTTAATGATAAACTCATGAGGTGTTAGCTTCTTCCATGTGTTCTTGAACGATGATTTTTTCAACGAGAGTAAACGAAAAACCAAGTCCAGTTTATTCACATCGTCTTCAGAGAATTCTCTAGCGATAGATTCACTTGGCTCTACTTGGCTATGGGGTCTTATATCTCTATATACGTGTACCGTGGCACCGTCGAAAATACCGTACGAGGATAACGTTTTTGAGTTATCAGCCAAGATGTTTTTATTGTAACATATTTTAAATGAATCTTCCGGTATGCCGTCGTCGATGGAACTGATTTTTTTTCTCAATACACCGAGTGTTTCCTCCATACCAATATTCACTTCTTTTGCGGGTAATGTCGTGCTCTCAATATGTTGTGTTACGAAAACTCGCGACATTGCGATCCACGTTTCAAGATTGAATTACCAACTAATGACTATACACAATATATTATATTATATGTAGGTACGTTGAAAAGATTCGTAAATATGATATATTAGAGGAATGAAGAGACTTGGTGTAAGTTTTATAATTGAACCAGAACGCGAGAACTATGAACGTTTAACGCGAAGAAAAACAATACGCCTTACGACAGCGAGTCGATAACAGCTATTAACTAAATAAATAGTAAACAATAATGGCAATCACTAATCACGGTTCATAATTCAGTATCATCGTTTATTATCGTAGCGTACCTCCATGACAAAATAAATCTATTTTGTCATACATTTACCGTGTGTTCCTAAATTCATCAGATTGGTCAGCCGCTGGATTTAATCGTTCCTAATTTCAGCAGATGGCCTGTCCGCAGGCTGGAGGGGAGGACAGGTAATCTAGCGGATTGCTTTATCAGCAATCTGCTATTATACGGAGCTGCTGGTCGTATATAAAACCAGATGGATTTGATAAGAATTGTTCGGGGGAAAAGTTCCAGATACAAAAAAATATTGATAAAGTGGCGTATTTAATAATATACAGTACATATATTGTGGTAATTTTATGCCCATTCTATTCTAATTGCATAATTTTGTGTCTATGCTGTATTTACTTTTTCTGTGATTCGTGATTAATGTTAATTTAAAATGGAAATTATACTTACCCATTCGAACTGTGTTTACATAAAAAAATTTAGAAGTAGAAACGATTTTGTCATCATTTGTTAATGGTTTGTTTATATTTTTGTAATAAGTGAAATAGTAACAGGGACGTTTTCACAATATTTTTTCAGTGTATACGTTTCAAAGTA
Organism: Pemphigus obesinymphae; assembly: GCA_025469235.1. Lineage (NCBI taxonomy): Eukaryota > Metazoa > Arthropoda > Insecta > Hemiptera > Aphididae > Pemphigus > Pemphigus obesinymphae. The sequence continues at coordinate 38,121 of JAIPRL010003161.1, read as the reverse complement.
AAGTATACTTATACACACTAAAATTGAATATTAACATATTAATAGAACAGAAAATATCGCTCACGATTTACTCTTGGCAGTGGTATAGATACGATATTTTCTGGGGGACTGGAGGTTTAGATGTTTTATATATTTATATATGTACATTAACAGTGGCGTAGTTCACTTATATTTGATAATTATCTTTAAAAAAAAAAACATCAAAATCTGTCTTTATATCAAGTACCTACATAGACAATATTATTATCAAGTGTAAGTAACAGCTATAAAACTATCTTGTGTTTTTGTTGGGAAGAAAGTTTCTGGGGGGAGGAGGTTATACATGCTAAAACACCTTAAATACACCACTAGTCGGTATCCAGACATATATATATCGAGACATTCTATAGACGTTTATTTTTTGATTATTGTATAACAAAATATTTTAAACTTATTAAACAAATCAATAGGTATTTTGGTATTAAGTAACTTGTAGAATTATTTGTATATAAATCAATAGGTAGGTACTATTTGTGTCCTAAACTCCTGATTCTAACTATTCGTACCTAGTAGGTACTACCTACCTATTGGTAATATCTGTTAAATATTTATTATCAATTATTGATTAGATAAAGATAATTATCGTCGTTGATTGTGCTTATAAGAAATAACCAACATGTTCCAGCGCTTTAACAAAAAATGCGTTCCTGAATTCTAATCAATCTGCTGAACAATCCGCTACATCCGTAGATGAATTTAGGAACATAAGGGTACCGTATACCTTCATAATATTATCTTCGAAAATATTTATGTCCCGGGAACTTTACCATCAAATTCTTCAATATTTTCATTTTTTTTTTTTTTTTGTTAAACTATGTAGATTTAAGTTCTGAAAACGATGGTGAAGTCAGAATTCGGGGGTCGGAATTATTTTAGAAGTAGCAATAACAATAGATAGTAGAATAGCAATTATAAATATAATTATTATCATCAAAAACACCATATTTTACGTTGCATTTTCGTATCAAAAGTGGTGGTTGATAAGTAGCCGATATACAAGTTATTGTATTATAATCACTGTTTTTTTTTTTTTTTTTTTTAGAAGCGCATGTAAAATTGTGTTTTAAAGCTTAGTGAAGTTCAGTTTCGGCACAAATACTTAATTTTTTAGTTTTTTTTTCTTTTAATATACCTACTTGTCACCTATAACCTAACGGGTAAATTCTCGCTACGGTAAAAATAGCAACCTAAGAGGCCTAAATATACCTATCCTTCGGGTAGACCTACAACCTAATGGGTGAAGCCTCGGTACTCAAGAATGATCGCTCCCTACGCCTGCCGGCTTCGGTCGCCACAATTGAGGTCCTACGGAGGTTTTAAATAATATATATACTATTTTCCTCCTCGAGGGGTTTCGAAGCTGAGCCCCCAAGCTGAGAGGTCCATATACGTATATATCAGTAACTCGTAAAAAACACTTTTAATACGAAAATGCAACGTAAAATATGCTGTTTTTGATGATAAAAAAAATTTTAATTGCTATAACTTCTAAAATAATTCCAACCTCCAAATTTTGACTTCACCATCGTTTCAGTAATTAAATGTACATCATTTGAAAAAAAAAATCAAAATTGAAAAATTTGGTGGTAAAGTACATTTAAGCCATTTCTTTACGAAAATTTTTTCATTGTTAGTGTACTTCTTACTTAATTCTTTAGTAATTTATAACAATAATAAATAATATAATGGTTTAATATTTATTAATTATATTAGTTTTGAATTTCAAATATTTTTGCTCATACTTTTGTATCACAGAACGTATTAGCTTCGTTTGTACCACAGGCATAGATTAAATATACGAATTAAGTATATTTAATCTATGACACACGTAACATGACAATACCCTGATATCTGTGTTAGTATTTTACTGCCTATAGTGAATTGTGTTTGACAACGGTCCACAATTGCGAATTGCATTTCATAGTTTCATAGTAATTACCTATTAATTGTTATTAAATTTTGTCAAATTATTAATTTCAATAATCGACTAAGTGAGTAAACTATAAACAGGGTTCATAAATTAATAAATACACAATACATTTACGTATAAATTGCGTCAATTTAAATAAAATGCTGATACATATAATAATCAATTTTAAGACATTGGGATTAACAATTCGTATTTCTATGTAGTGTTGCTATACCTGGGGGGGGGTTGGCTTATAACTTGTAGCATTTCAATAGGTATTTGTTTTAGACAATCAAAAAAATAGCAGAGTAAGAAACAAATACGTTTTATGCCAAGATAAAGCTGGATTTATAATTTTATTTTGCATATAAATGCATATTTTGAGTTTTTTTTTTTTTTTTTTTTTTTTTTTTATGGCATATTTCTTCCATTGTATAGTTTTTGGAACAGTATTTATAAAAACGCACAAAAGTATTTTACTGACTCCAACCTTGCTGCAAATTTAGTATAAATAAAATAAAATTTTGGATTCCACTGTCAGTTGCCATAAAAGTTGAAGATGTTTCTTTAAAATTGAATAATGTATCTGGTACGGCAGGAAAAATTGTTCAAGATCAAATGAATGATGTTTTGAAAAAAATAAAGGTTACCAAACATAAACTCAAATTTCAAAAACTGGTGAAGAAACTTCAATGATGGGTATACCTGAAAATTTGTGCACAGATTTTTTAAATAAGCTCCTATAAGTTCAGTGGATGTGGAATTCTTTTTCAATATTCAAAGTGCTGTTAGCTGACAACAGAAAAAGTTTCCATTTGAAAATTTGAAAAAACATCTTGTTGTTCAATGCAATTTTCAAGGTAAAAATATGAGTTAATATTAAATACATAAAAATAAAATGTTTTGTAATTTATTTTTTAGAATTGGAAAAAGTCAGTGCAAGTTTATAATAAAGTGCAAAATTTGGAGAAAAACAACTGGTAGCAAGTGATCAGGTACAAAATATGGTATATTTAGTTTAAAGTCATTCGAGAAACCAAACGACACACATCACATAAGTACATTTATTTTCATTTAATACATTAATTAATTCATATACCTACTTACATATTAAAAGTTATTTGTATTATTATTGAATTGAATAATTACAAGAAGTACCTATTGCAGTTAGTAGGTATTATTTATTTATTTGTTTATTAATTATTATAGATGAATGGGTTGAGCTCTTTTTAAATATATACATAGAAAAGTTACCTACCTACTATAATACATATTAAATTAACTAATTTAAGTAAATTATACACAGAAATTAAAATTTTTAAAATGAAAATAAGAGGTCCACATTGGCAATAGGCATTAAACGCCTAAGAGGCTCATTTTCCATGTAATTTGTGGTGAATAGGAGAATAAAGAAGAGTACACAAAACCTGAAAGACCGTTGAGGAACTTTAAAATTAATTAAGGAGAGGAGAATAGGTGAATCTATTTTACCAGTTAATAAGTTACTTAGGGTCCTAAGGTTAACTATGCACCTGTGCTCAGCCAAAGATTCTAGTCTAAGCTTTAGAGCTACAGGGAAGTAGTCATGAGGTATACCTCAGATACCTAAGATAAACCCTGCAAATTTATAAAACCTACATTGAACACAATCTAACTGAAACAAATCGTCAACTGTATGGGGATCCCAAATTATACTGCCATATTCTAGAACATGACAATCTAGAGCACAGTAAAGAACCTTATATATAAATAATATTTATTATTATTAGTGCAATAATGTACATTTGTACATACCTACACATGTTTATAAAGAGATGATAGTCTAGGTAATTTGTACATTGTTATATATATATATATATATAGTAATGAGTTTGCTATTTGTTAAGTTCTATTGTCGAATTGGCAATTTGGAATAATATGTATCTATATTTCTTAGTAGGTTGTATAACTTTGTATACTACTAAGGTTGTATTACTACTAATAGACATATAATATCTATATAACAGTTAGAAACATAAATATCAATAAAATCAAATTAACATGGTTTTTACTTTTTATTGTAATTGTTGAATTGGGGAGTCAGCTGTGGTAAAGTAGTAAAAATGTATATTTCAGTATACAAGATCCACAGTTCAACTCCCCTAATATGTGAAGGTATAAACCTGAGCATTATACAGTTTGGGAAATAAAAGGATGTAAAACTCTTAATTTTTATTGTAATTGTTTAACTATAGAATGATGAACATTAAAGTATGTAACATTAAAAATTTTAATAGTTATAGTGTTGCCAGCAATAAATACTGCCATAATCAACGTTGTGGTCGCAGAGAAGATGGTCATAGACGAGATTATCGTGGAGGAGGTGATGATCATGAAGAAGATTGCTACATGGAAGACTTAATTATGGTTTCAAAAAAGAATTCCTGACACTTTATTTTAATTATAACTAACTTTTATACATTTTGTCAATATAGTGTGTTATTGTTGATGAAGACCCGGACACATAGTTCGATACTGTCTGGGCATAATCATATCCACACCATACTATCTCCATTAAATACTACCAATGATTGATGGACCATAGCATCCGACACCTACTGAAGTATCATGCTGGAGCCAATACATAATGTAATTGATACTCAACAGGTGGGCAAGGCATAAACCAACAATATAGCAATGTTAAGAGATCAATTTTGGCAATTAGTGGTAGGTTGGATTTGTCTTCGTACAACCAGATTCATTAGTTGATAATTATATGGAGACTAAGGCTCTATATAATATGAGTATGCGCATCCGTCATTTTGGTTTCAAAAAGACCCGAAAACAGATGTCGTTTATCAACGTATTATTGACATTTTAATTGTATAATTGTGGATTATCGTTTTCTTAAATTTACTTTCATTATTTTTTGCAAATTGTATTCATGTCGTGTTCAGCAGTAAATTGAACGAATCGGAGTAGTGGAGGGTTTCGATTATTTTGATTGTCAGTTCAACCCGAACGAAGACAAATTTGGATAAGAAATACAAGACGTATTCATTTTGGTAGAAATTTATAAAACAATGATTTTTTGTGGAGTTCATTTTTTAAAAATTTAGATAAGTGTAGGCAAGAATCACTATTTTCATACAATTACAATGAAATCTGTGTATAACTGTCAATGCTTAATACTGAATAATATTCATAAATTAAAACATTGCTTACATTGTAGCATAGCCGAGATGCCTGACCAGAGTATATGCACTTGTAGGTGGGAAAAATGGTTCCAGAAATTATAGTATTTGAGAATGATACACAGCGTCAGTAGTATAATTTAATATTTAGTTCCATGATAAATATTAATTTATCCATGACATATTTAAAATACAAATATTATTATCAAAGATATATTATTATTATCAATGTCCATTTAAAATTTCAAAACAGATATTTAATTAAGTTGTAACTTGAAATCCTTAATACTTTATGATTCATAAGTTTTTTTTTATAATTTATATTGTATTTTGTAGATAGAATATTATATAGTTTTAGACGAATGAGTGTGTGATAGGTGACGAAAAGATAAACGTATTAACATCAAGTTATCGAGTAGAGAAGTAAAAATACAAATCGACTGACGTAAGTAGGGAAGAGGAGTGTTACAGTTATGTATGTTATTTAATGTTATATGTAAGATAATTGTTTATTTATATATGCTTTTTATGTTTTTAAATTAGGTGTGTATGGTATGCCTTTGACTTGATCAAACAGAAAATCAAAATAACCTAATTCATGCTTAGGTATATAAATATATTATGAAATAATAACAAAATGTCTACAATATTATTATTTTTTTTTAGAATCACATGAATTGCTACTAAGCGAGCAGTTATTTGATGAAATTTTACAATTAGAAACTATACCTCATCCAAGCATTGGTAAAATCATTACTCAAATAAATACATTTTTTAATTCAAAATTATCTAAATTACATTAATATAAAATGAACAATATTTAAATGTTTTTGTTTTTATGTTGGTTATAATTAAATATATAGTATTCAACTAAAATAATTGGCCTGTAAATGAAGTACCAAACTAAATAAGAAACATAAAAGTTAAATGTAAGTTTAAAGACTTGAGGTACCTTTATTAGTGACAATAAAAATCTAGAAAATAAATTTAAATATTATATTTATTTGTAGGTACTAAGGAACTGGAAAATGAGTTTAATGAATTAGTTAATGGTCAATATCAGATATTACCAAAAAGTAAGCCATTTTTAATGTCTTATAATAAATTATATTTCTTGTACATATATATATATATAACTGAATGGTTTATATATATATAAACCATTCAGGGGGGTACTAAGCCATTAGTACTACAGGTATAGCGAACCCGGAACCCCGAGCTTATATTGGCAAAAAGTTCCAGGTGGATGATTCCAGTACGTAATGGCGTAGGGAGAGGTTCATCGCCATCGCCCGATAAGATATTATCGCAACAGTCATAATGCAGGGCAGCAGCTGCGTTATTAGGTGGTTGAGGCGGCAGTCAGAATACGAACACCGATAAGACAAACCATACTTACAAGTGGCATCACTTGTAACACTGCGACATGGAAAGGAACGGGACCCTACCATGTGACATCTCTACCATTCCCATGAAAACCAAACATGCAAGTGAATAATAATAATATAGATGATAGGCCATGCGAACCGACTTGCAATTGGCGCAGTGACTCCAGGGTTTACTGTGTAAAATGGACTACTGGCTATGATAGAGTAGACTACCAGGCTCTACATAGAAAATATACGACTGTTGGAAAACAAAAACCAAAACATAAACATAAACATAATTTAACGATGCTCAAGATCTGCAGTTGAAATGTGAGAGGTCTGAATAGACCAGGGAAATTAGCGATAGTAAAGAATAATGTCAACGACATTGCAATTACAGGACTATTAGAGACACACTGGAAAGAAATAGGTCATTTTACAACATCAAATGGTAATCTAATAATATCATCAGGTAATGAAGAAAAATCTATTAATGGTGTGGCACTAATCGTAAACAAATACATAAAGAATACAGTGATAGGATACAATACATATAATAACCGAATAATTTCAGTAAAACTGCGAGCAACTCCAGTAAATATAAATGTAATTCAAGTATATGCCCCTACTTTATCATCAACTGGAGAAGAAATTGAGGAGTTCTATCAACAGCTAACTGAAGTGGTAAGAATGATTCCAAATAGAGAGCTACTTCTAATAATTGGCCACTTCAACGCAAAAATAGGCAACACCAATACTGATGAACATTTGAAGAGCATAGTAGGGATGTATGGGTTAGGAATGAGAAATGAACGAGGAGAATTACTTCTGGACTTCTGTACAGAGAACGATTTATTTAAAGCAAACAGTAACTTCAAACATATTCGTAGATTATATACATGGCAGCCACCATGTGGACAGTATAGAAATCAGATCGACTACATCCTAGTGAGGAACAGGTGGAAATCATTAATAAGGGATGTCAAAACATATCCGGGTATGGATTGTGGAAGCGATCATAATGCCCTTGTTGCAGAAGTATGCCTCAAGCTACAAAAAAAACCAAAATCAAAACAAAAACCTTTTAGATGGGACTCAGAATCAACTGATCATTACTCAAGAGAGGTAACTAAGGCTCTTGAAAATATGACGATTCAATGTAATGTAGCAGACAGTGCAGAACAATTATGGCAACAATTCAAAGAAGCAATCATGAATTCTTCTAAAGATATGCCTCACAGAGACCACCCAAAGAAACCGTGGACAACAAGAGATACATGGGATTTGATCAGAAAACGACAAAATCACAAAGTAAGTGGTATCAGAGACGAACATCAAATACTAGAATACAACCGTTTTAGACGGATAATTAACCAAGCTTTACGGAAGGACAAGAATGACTATATTATACAATCTATCTGCTGAGAAATTGAACAACACTCAAATAATGCAGAACCGAGAACGCTTTTTAAAACAATATCGACTCTAACAAGGAATTTCAAACCACGTCACTTACCGGTAAAATATGAAAATGACCTAGTGCTTATGACAAAACCAGAAATAATAAAACGTTGGAAACAATACTGTGAAAAACTCATGGCATCTAATAACCTAGTATCAATAAATAGTCGGGAAAAATGGGTAACTTCATAACCATCCTTAATGAAGAATGAAATTACTACAGCAATTAATAAGATTCAAAATCACAAGTCGCCCGGCATTGATAATATTGTGGCTGAAATGATTAAGGCTACTGGTGAAAAAGGTATTGATGTAATATACAAAATATGTAATAAGGTATGGAATACTGGTGAATGGCCCAAGGAATGGTGTGAATCTATATACATTGTAATTCACAAAAAAGGAGACAAAGAAAACTGCAATAATTTCAGAACGATAGTTTTAATACCGCATACCAGCAAAATTATGCTATAGTGCTATAGGTAATACAAGAAAGACTGAAGCCATACCTACTCAACCAAATATCACCGGAACAATCGGGTTTCATGCCTGGAAGTAGGACAAGAGACCAACTCATTAACATCAGACAACTGATAGAAAAGCTGTATGAATATAATGCTCCAGCTATACTATGTTTTCTAGATTACACCAAGGCATTTGACAGTATTAAATGGAATCTACTGTGGAATATTCTAGAGGAAATGGGTGTTCCAGCTCATCTTATAATTCTAATAAAAAATATTTATGCCAATAACTTTACATAAGTTCGTGTCGAATCAGAGCTATCGAAGAGTTTTCGTATGGAACTAGGCGTAAGACAAGGCTGTATTTTATCGCCCCTCTTATTTAATATTTATGGAGAGTGGATCATGAGAAAAGCCACAGAAAACTGGAATAGAGGAGTCTCCATTGGTGGATTTAAAATTTCTAACTTGCATTATGCTGATGATACGGTTCTATTAGCTAGAACCGAAAGTGAAATGACTAGTTTCCTTGAAAAAATAGAGGGGTCTAATGCAGACGCTGGTCTTAAATTAAACAGAACGAAGTGCTGAATAATGACGGTAGATAGAGCGGAAACCCTACCCTCCCACTTTGAATTCATCCCAGATATAGAACGCAAAGAAAATGTAATATATTTAGGAGCACGCACATCAAACAAAGGTGGTTCTGAAGAAGAAATAAAACGCAGACTGGGAATGGCCAAGACAGCTATAACTAAACTGTTTAGGATATGGAAAGACCATAACATAAGGAAGGAAACAAAGATATATCTGATGAAAACGCTGGTCTTTCCCATAGCGACATACGGCTCAGAATCATGAACTATCAATGCATTTTGCAGAAGAAAAATAGAATCCTTAGAAATGACAATGTATCGAAAAATGCTGCGTATTCCATGAACAGCTTACAGAACAAATTAGCATCAATATTAGAAGAATTGAGAATACCAGAGAACAGACGACTCCTCCTCTCAATACAACGCCAAATCCTAAAATTTCTTGATCATATCATAAGACGAGATGGCATAGAAAAAATCATTATTCAAGGAAAAGTGCAGGGAAAAAGAAATAGAGATCGTTCTCTTAGTCGATTTATTGATCAAATTAAAAATTTAATAAGAATCAGGTCAATAGCAGAAATAATGCGAAGCATAGAAGACCGGGAAGTTTGGAGAAATATTAATAATAATTATACGCTTGCTTAAACTCCATGATCACGACGTTCGAAATTGAATTATCGAAGAAGGAGAAAGATATATATAAAATTTCCTGTTTAGATGTTAATAAAATAATAATAATAATAATATATATATATATATATAGAATATAAATAATGTATGGTATATTAATTTAATATATGATGCTTTTTTGGGGAAATATTTTTCATTTAATATTTTCTCCATCTGACTTCTAACTTAACTATGTTGGAGATTTTTTTAATTTTACAAATCAACTTCAATTTCATTTTTATTAAGCTAATTTAACTTTTGCCAAGCTTTGGGTCATCGAAACTCAAGCTAATGATATAATTGAAATAAATATTGAGTTCATAATACATGTATGTTTAATTAGGGAAACAATCATCATTCTATCAAAAACGTTCAGTTAAATATAAGAAAATGATACCAAACTGTAAAAAATTATACAACGCCAGTATTGCATTAAGTAAGAATTTTTCAAGAAAACAAAATACATTCAAACAATAAAATAATGTGTTAAATTAGCAGAAAAATTTAGTAAAACTAAACATTTTGGTCAAATTATGAACAAGATTAATACTACAACATATATCAGTTCATAAAATCACAAATTAAAAATAAAATAAACATAGTAGACGATTTTTGATTTACGATAAAGTACTTGCTCTGTCAATTTATAAACAGAGTCCCAAAGGATACAATTACTTATCATCAATTTTTGCACTTCCTTCATTAAAATGTATTAAAACTTTATTACACAATGTTTCATTTTATCCTGGCCTCGATGAGTGAGCCATTTTGTAAATATACATATCATAGAAAATTTAATATTACAAATTGCGAAAATAACTCCGATGGATCGGTGCTGCATATTAATGTTTGATGAAATGTCACTAGAAGCAGGTTTACATTATGATCAACACAAAGATATCATATTTGATTTGGAAGATTTAGGAGAAGATAAGCGGCATATATCACTTGCAGATCACGTATTGACATTTATAATAAAAAATTTAAGAACAAATTTAAACAATCCATTTGTTTTTACTTTGTAAAAGGAACTATAAAAACACAAGATCTAATAAATTGTATAAAAGATGTTATAAAAACACTTCAAAGCACTGGGTTGGATGGATATAGTTGCAACTGTATCTGTCATCTGACCAAGATACAAATGGGTACTAGCTGTAATTAATTATTTAAATCAGAAACTATACAATTTTGTAAAAGAAAAAATATTGAAAATCATTATGAAGGATATTTCATAGATAATTATGAAATTTTACATATTTATAACCCTCCGTGCCTTTTAAAATCAATACGCAATAATTTATAAATAAAAATGCAAAATAAAAAAATTAAGGTTTCAATACCATTTCAAATGTTTAGTCATAGGTGGCATTAACTATGAAACTAATGTGTAATTTGGGTTAGTAGGTATTTAATAATTACAAATACATTAATTTGACACAATATTAATAAAAATAATATATAATAATAATTTTAATAATAAAAAATATAAAGAGACGTGTGTAGTACATATATAGTATATAATATATATATTATATATATATATATATTTTTTTTTTTTTACAGCACTTAATAGTATTGAACTTGGAACTGAGGCTTTAGGTACAGCAAGTTTTTGTTTATTTATGAACATAACATTCGATTCTGTAAATGTATCAACATTTCAACCTTCAGATGGGGAATCTCTTCGATCTGCGATCAAAAAAATTCAATTCACACTACATTTTGAAATGAAGCCATCAATGTCTTTAAAAGTATGACATTTAAGGATGATAAAGGTAAATTTTCAAAACCTTCGTGTCTAACAAATTGGATTGTTACATTGAAGGGGTATATATTCAGTAAGTTATAAAAATAAAATTTTAAATATTTAATAACCAGAAACATAAACCAAGATCCACTAGAATGTTTATTTAGTCAGTTTAGCAACTTTCAGGAAGAAATATTAATCCAGACTGTTTTAGTTTTTTAAATTCATTTAAAACATTATTATTAAACAATTTTTCTTCTATAAAAGCCATTGGCACTAATTGTGAACATACTGATATTGAATCTTTAAGTAATTTAAAATCGTTTTTGACAACTAGTACACAAAATAAAGAGGTGTCAGTTGATTTAATTAATGTAATAGATATTGTACCTGTAGAAAATGAAAGTAGTTTTATTAGTGATATGACTATAAGCTATGTAGCTTGATTTGTGTAAAAATATATTATTTACAATAATTAACTATTCTACATGTAAATCTGAATTAAGTAAGACAAATGTGACAAATCTCCTCATTAAAGCAAGACATTATACATCTATAAAACATGGTTTATGTTTTTTCAAAGTAGTCAAAAGCATACTAACCTTTTCTTTTTATCATATAAATGATATTTTTATAAGCCAAGTATAGCAGAGCAATTGACTTTAATCATGGAATTTAACATTGAATTCCCATTTTCTTACCATAAACATGACATTAAAAATTTAATTATAAATAAAACAATAACATTATTTCTTAACACTTTTTGTAAAAATATTAATCGTATTTTAAAAAGTGTTGACACTTGTCAGCATTCTATTCTTTTATCCATGTGCCCGACCCGTGAGTCGTATATTAGACGATTACTGGAAGACCGTGTATTATATTCTATGTTATCGGTTCAGTGACGAAGATGCGGTCGTCCCAAGTTTATTGTATAAAAAAATATTTAATAGATTACACGAAATATCGACTCGTAGCGCCGAGCCTTCGTCCGACATAATTTGGGAATAATCGGGAATCATTAGCGGCGGACACGTTGAACGAAAACGTCACTATCAGGGTTATCCACTATAGTACGGCCGACACGCATCTAGGCTAGCGTGATAAATCGCGAATGAACGTCATAGGTATTTTGTTGACTTGAAAGTTGTGAGCGACGGGTGGCGAGGTGTGTCGGTGTGTACGGCGACCCGTAATTTTTCAGTCAGTCCGATTTTATTCTCCAGGTATATCGGTAGGGGCGGTTTTAGAGGGGGGTGTTACACCCCACCAAACGTCGGCAAAATTAAATAATTAGTCGGTAATCTCGTAATTGAAGACCGAGTCGGCAATTTCTTCTAAAATCCAAAACACGTACATTTATGATGTATTATTTATTTTAGAAAAATTATCAACGACTTTAGTCCTCCACCCATCAAGAATATAATATTATATACTATAAAAATGGTCATTAGGAAAACAAAGAAGAATTCAAATTTGAAAATATATATTATTTAAAATTGGTGTTTTAACTGGATCTTTTTTTTCATAAAATATTTTTTTTCTCTTAGGATTTGGGGGGGGGTGGTCATGTCCCCCCCTGACCCCCCCATTCTCTAAAGCCGTCACTGTTGACCACTCTTTGAGTCGGCAATTTCTTAACATACACCCCCCCAAATATTTATCTTAAAACCGCCCCTGTATATCGGGTACCTATATTTCAAGATTATGTCGTAATATTATAATATGTTTTATCTACAAGTATATAGACAGTGGCTGTTATAATGGGGAGGGGGGCGATAGGTGGATCGCCCTCCCCCCCTTGGGATTTGATTCTATTAATATATAAATATATAATTATAATAAATTATATCTACCTATAATCTGTAGTATGTATATTTTATATTATATGTACCTATATAATATATTAAAATTAAAATATTATATAATTTATAAAAATGTTATGGGGTGAGGGAGGTTTATTTTCGACCCTCCCCCTTGAACGCCATGTGTAGCCGCCACTGTATATAGACAAGTTCAATACACTTTTATTTCATTTCTTTTCTGCTAATTTCGATCAGGTGCCTACTATAATGTTAGCTTTAATGAGGTTTTTTCCTAATTGTACTTAGATGAGCTAAAAAAAATAATGACAAATTGTTTTTTTTTTTTTTTCATTCGTCCGCTTATTATAATACATTACATTACCTATATATAATTAATAATATTATTATATACCTAGTTGAATCAACCATAATACTATAATATTATATAAATTATAATTTTATTCGATATAGTTAAATGTAAATATTTATAGAGTAAATTTAACTAAAATAACAATGTATATTATAATATATATGCCCAAATATTTCGCGAACGGCGCGCGATGAAATTCAAACATGTTTGATTTGCGCCGCGCCGCTCATCGCTCGCCGTTAGTGGGTCAATTATGTGGGTTTAATTTTTTTTTTTCTGACGCGCACCGATGTACACACGAAAACTGACCGCTGACGAAATATGTGTTAGTAACGATTTTTTTTTTTCTGACAAGGAGGGGTTCGCAAACTAAGACACGATTAAGGTGCGGGTCGTACGGTCCGTGTACACAACGTCTTTATTATTTTTTTCCTCGTCCTGGGTACAAATGGAACCTTTTGGCCATTGTTGCACAGAATAGATTAAATTAAAATAAATGATTGTAGTTTTATTTCAGGTTGGTTGTGGAACGTTATCGCGATTTTGGCATGTATCACTAAAAACACCATTTTACGTTACCCTGATGAAAATAAACCGCCATCTTCTTTTCCTTCTCCCGACCATAGTTGTATTACAGGTTACAATTTTATATTATTTTGTTAAATTTTATATTGTTCCGTTTTCGCGTGATGAATTAAATTGTATGCATACTTATTCTACCGACCAACAATTTATTAACGCATTACATTCCTGGGATCGTTACGAAATTTTAAATTGTCGTCCAAAATACATTTTCTCGTCGTGAAACCATAAGGTTCATAAGATCATAAGAATGGGTAACTAAACGGTTAGAAATAACGAATTTTGAAATAAATGTACATAGGTAGGTAAGTACCTATATATATATATATATATATGGCAAGTAATTTAAAAATGGTATAATACGGGCATGATAACAAGAGATTGACACGGTCTTCAAAAACGTACACTTGTTCAAATTTTTTAATATAAGTACCTACCTACCCAAATAAATGTTTCCATACTTTTCTCAAAATACATGTTTTTAACAAACAAATTTGAAAGTTTCAAAAATAGGCTGCTCTTCTTTATTTTGTTACTTCAGAAATTATACCAAAAACACTGAAACAAATTTGATATTTTTTTTTATTGATATAGTGCCTGTAGTGAAATATTGACCATTAAACTTACTTTTCAAGTTCAGTCAAACTATTCAAACTGTGATCACCGCACAGGAGAGGGGAAAAATCGATAGGCAATGAAAATGAGAAGTATTAATGTTATTGGTGACACCCGCCACTTTCGGAAGATTAGTTTCAGATACCAGACAGGTTCTATGTATGTGGATATCTACATCAGTACATGTATATATATATATATATTATATTATATTTGTATTTTTAACAACCCTTTTGGGTACTTAATACATATTATATTTATGCATGTACCGTTTTATATTTTATTACATACTAGGTATCTACTATCTGGTATGATCACATTTTATTAAAAAAATATTTAGATATATGATTTGTTAAAACCAGATCTCAAATACAGTAAACTCCCGATTATCCATAGTCTTCCTTTTCTTTATTTCTTCTTTCGTGAATGCATTTTTGTGTCGATTTGTGTCTTTTTTGAGCCATTTCGAGAATGAACTTTGGAATTTACTTATTTGCGGTTGCCTAGCCACTCAATTACATAGATAATCGTGAGTTTACTTTATGTCTACTACCCCCCAAAGTTGAGATGTACTCTGCCAATAAATATTACTCTTTATTAATATTTTTGCACCTCAGTCGTGAAAATTGCTGTATTAACAGTGTTACACTCCTGTTTTTAACAAGTTCTGAGTCTACCTATGAATTGAAGATTTTGAGTTCAGATTTATTTTTTGCATTATGGCTTTTTACACATATTTTGCCAAGTGTTATTGTTCAGGTATAATATACCAAAAATTTAAAAAAAAAAACTAAATTTTGATAATATTATGTAGGTTTATTCTTCATAACTATTTGTACACAAATTACTTAGAAATTGGTTACTATTATTATTTTATGTAAATGTTATCCAAATATCTTTTAATTATGTTAAAGTAATATTAATTGTGATTATTTTATATTTAGTTACAAACATAATAACAGAGATAAGACATGTATTAGTTTATGCAAAATTTGTCAACAATAAAGAAGTATGTTCATATAAATCAATATTGAAACAACATATTAAGATGATTCGTACAGAGATAAAACCTTTTATCTGTCCAGTTTGCGATAAAGATTCTGTAAGTATTTCAATTTTCTGTACGTAAGAGATAGAAAGAACCAAATATTTTTAATTTTTAGATGTAAAAAAAAAAACCCACATTCATTTTTATTTCAATGTTCACTAAATTCATCAATTTTCTAAATATAAAAACAAAATTCATTTATTATATAATATAGAATATTTGGGACATATGCCGGGTCCACACTAAGACGACAAAATTAAAACAAAACAGAAACACGGTGTTTTTCGACAAAATCAAAACATTTTTAAAACAATTATGTTTTTTCCAACAAATCGTTCGTATTTTTAAAAACAAAGTCGTGTCTCGAGCGGTGTCGGTAAAATCAAAAGGTTTTTGTTTTGTTTTTGTTTTGGCGAACATTGTTGAACGTGTGTGGACAGTGTTTTAAAAATAACCAACAGATAAGATAGTATTTCGGGATTTCATAAGTAGTGCGATACTGCGATATTCAGTATAGTAGTACCTACCTTGTATAATAGTGAGTGTGCAGTTTAAGTAGTGCAGTTCAATAATATATTTTATAATTTTCATACAAAAATGAATACAAAAAAAAAAAAATGGAATATAGAAGACATATGCAAACTTATAGAGCTATACCGGGAATCAACCATATTGTGGGATTCAACTAACTAATTGCTTGTACTTCAGTGACTGAATGAATATCTGATCGTAATGAGTTTTAAAATTTCGAAACAAACTTGTTTGGTGTGTGTGGACAAGAAAAAAAAACAAAACAAAAACAAAATGTTTGAATTTTGTTCATATTTTGTTTAATTTTTAGTCAACTCAGTATGGACAGTATGTTTTGTTTGTTTGATTTTTTCAAACAAAAAAATTGTGTATCTGTTTTGTTTTTGTTTTGTTTCTGTGTCGTTTCAGTGTGGACCCGGCATTAGATCTATGTGCTCAAAAGCCGTCTGCTCATTGGTGTAAATTGAAAATTTTAAAACATTTTAGACTTTTATTATTTTGTGTTAATTATTATCAAGGATAGGTAATGAAATAAAGTGTCTCAATATAAGATAATAAAATAGAACTTTTTAACTTTAAGTATAAGATACATTCAACTATTGATAATATTTTAGACACACTTCTGTTAGTTCAATCTCAAAACCAATTTTTTTTTTAATATTTCATATTATAAATATTAATTAATTAATTTGTGACTGAACATTAATTGATCAATTCTAATTTTTTTCTACTATTGTATTTTATTTTCGTTCTTGATTTGATAATAGGTATTTTAAGAACCTGTTTAACAGTTTTGTTCAAACATATTTTTACGATTAAAAATGATCAGTGTTACGTTCTCTTCATGTGAAGACTTTTTATTTTATAAAATGAAAGCGAATGGTAACAAGATATAACCACTAAAATTATCAATATTTTTTTTTGTTTTTTTTTTTTTTTTTAGATGTCAAGGAAGATCCAAGTACCCAGTTCTTGTATAATTTCTAGACAAGACCCAAGTCTACCGTATGTGTTTGAATATAATTAATATTTTACTTTAAATTTAATATTTTTAAATTAAAATATAGATTAAGTGAAGAAGTAATAAAACACATATTAATTGTACACAAATATATGTTATCTACCAAAAGAACAGATTGTGTAAAAATTGAAGAATTGCCTTTAGAGCCTAATTTTACACGAGTATACATTTTTTAAAAATTACATAGAACAAACTACTTTCATTAAATAAAAATGTTTACATTTTTAGGCCCAAATAATACCTAAAGTAGAAGAAAATGTAGATCAAATTATTGAAAATAATGATGAAACTATTCAAATGTCACAAGAAAGATTAGGAGAAAAAATGGGGGTCTTTCGAGAAGTACCAAATAATCAAGGAAATGGAAAACCATTAAGCATATCTGGTGAAACTATCAAAGTTGAGGTAAATATTTTCAAAATCTGTATTATATAAATGTATATATTATGTAACTAACCTTCATTATGAAATTATATATATATATATATGTATGCATATAATTTTTAGGATCAAATAACACCTAAATTAGAAGTAACAGTAAAACATACTATTGGAAATGAAGACGATATTGTTACAGTATTAAAAGAAACTTTAGGAACAAAAATTGAGATTACTCAAGAAGTACCTAATAGTCAAGGAAATAAAAATCCATTATCTGGAGAAACTATCAAAGTTGGGGTAAACTTTTACATAAAATTTAAATAGTAATTCTTACACTACATAGCTGTGTTTTAGGAAGACATCAAGTTTGTATATGATAAGTTGAAAGACAGAAACATAGAAAAGAATCATAGGCAAGTACATATTATTGATTAAAATATAATAGAACTTAATAAAACTATTTTAAGTTTTAAACAGTTTTTAAAATAATCGGTATTTTTTTAATTAATATGTCCTATGCATTTTATATTATATTAAATATTTTTAGATTGACCTTTTGTTGATAACACATTTTTTAAAGTATATAAAATCTTCATAATCAACTTGTCTTGTCTATGATAAATTAAATTTTGTATATAAATTATAAAATTGTTCTAATATAAACATCCTGTGGGTAAAATAGTTTATGATGCATATTTCATGGGCATGTAAAAAAGAGGATAGTCCAAAAAGCACACTTTTCAGGAACGAATAAAACCATTTAAAACCTTTTTTTACAATATTAAATTTTTGTGATTTATTTTATACTTTATACTTATTGTAATATTATGCTTTTTTTTTATCAGAATGGAATTAACTAAAATACAAATTTATTTAATCACAGTTTTTTAAGCTATTGGTATTGTAAAAGCAATTTTTATGAAATTTAAAAAAATATGAAAATCAAATAAGTTAAAAATATTCAAATATATTTTAAAAGTAATTAAAAAAATAGAACTGGGTAAGTTCCAATTTTTATTTTTGTGTAATCACGATATTTATTTAAAAAAATTATTTTACACAATTCAAATGCCATTAACTTTAAAAGAACAAAATAGTACCATAGTAGAAATAACGAACCACTAACCATGGACAGGGCAAGGAACAGCATATATAAAAATCTAGTCAATAGTAATATTTGTAATATTCTTGTTAAAAAAAATATAACACTATGATTAATTTTTACTCCTTTCTGAAATTGATTTATTGCATTAGAATTTATTAAAACAATCTTTAATTATAAAAGATAATAATAAAAAAAAAATTACAGTAAGCTATAACATAATATTTATTCAGTTTTATTTAACTCTTGTGAATAAATTGAATAAAATATAGATACATGGTATAACCTTTAGTATAAGGGATTAACTACGGTAGTTAACATATTGAGGGTTGAATTATGAAAATTATATTTCTTTCTATAAATTATTGCACTTGATTTATTAATGTAATAAAGTAATAAACTCCTTATGTCTCATATTTTGATTAATATATAATTATATAGGTATGAAAGCATTCAAATCTTATGTTTATCATTCTAATACAAAAATATATAATAATGATAATAATATTATGGACTGTTTTGTAGTTAGTGTTTTATAAAAATTATGTAATATTTCTAATCTATAATTTATTTCTATTCTATAGCTGTAACAAACAATTACTTGACATTGACGAAGAAATCATTGAGGAACACATAAATAATGAAATCAATCAGGATCACAATCATATAATTACACGTAAATTAAATAAGCGATACAAATGTCATATATGTAATAAAACATTTTCTCGCTTAGATTATTTAAAATTACATATAAAAAATCATAACTCGACTAAATCATTTAAGTGTACGAATTGTATTAAAACATTTTTTACCTCAAATCAGTTGAAGCGACATACAGTGACTCATGCTAAGAAGCCATTCAAATGTCATGTATGTAACAGATCATATACTCGTTTGGCATATTTTAAGTTACATGTACAAAATCATTCTAAAATAAAACGTTTTAATTGTTATATTTGTGGTAAAAAATTTGCTACATTATTTCACTTAAAACGACATTTCATAACTCATACTAGAGAAAAATAATTCTTGTAAGCTTGGCTATATTTGTTTGAACAAGGAAAGTCTATTACCAGTAACATTTAGAAGTGATTGCACCAGTCGATACATTTTTAGGGTTGGTAATTTTGTAGATCAAATTTTTATTTATTATGCGCCAGTTACATAAATTAACTGTAACTAGACTTCATTATTTTTCTCATCAACTTTTTTTAAATGTTTAGTTAAAAGTACCCCTGAAAAATTATGTAAAATTAGCACTGGAGGCAACAAAACTTCTGTATATTTCTGAGCTTATACATATCCTAGTCATATGTTTTATTACATAAAAAACAATATTTTTAACTCACTGAAATTTATTTTATTTTATTCTATCTTTTTTTTTCATAGGCTTAATATTTTTACATTAAATAATAAACATTGGCTAATTATTGTAATTTTATTTTAGAATTTGAGTAGAGTGATCCCCTGGTTTTAAAATTATGTTTATTTTGATTCAGATTGTAATTATTACATATTAATTTTTTATTAATATATTTACGTATTTAACCTTTTTACCTTGTATTTTAAATTTAATAAAAATATATCACAATTAAATTATTACATTTATTTTGCAATCTGTAGAAAATATTATATATTATATTATTGTACATTAAAGTATTATATAGGTAAAATAAAAATATATACCCAAGTACCTTTTTGCATTTAACCAAATGATTATTTTCTACTCTTTTGTTTTATATTTATGATCACCATAATTATACATATTTTTAATGTAAATAAAAAACAATATATTATTTATTTATTTATTTTTGCCATCTATGCAATAAATGTATAATACAATATTAATCATGTTAATCAAAATAATATGTTGTTAAAAAATAAAAATATAAACAATAAAACAATTATATTGTCAAATGTTAACATTGTAGATGTATGCACGACTTAAGATAACTATAATCAAAAATTAAATTATTCTTTATGTTTTAACTAACTGGAATATTTTGATATTTAAAGTATGATTCTAGAGGTCTAGGAAATTCAAAATTTGGAAACTTATCAAAATTACTATTGAATTGTGTATCATCATCAATCATATAATATCGCATGTAATAATAATCATTATTTTTATGAGATTAAAAAAAATATTTCTATCATTTAATCATTTGTCAAATTTAAATGATAAGGAAATACAAATTAAATATAATAGAATTGGATTATTAGGTACCTATAACACATAGGTTTTTTAAAATAAGAATTAGATTTTACTGGCATTTTTAAGTGTAAGTAATGTATTAAACATACATTATTACAATTAAAGCCAACCATTGTGTTTAAATACTAATTACAAATTATAAAGAAATAAAAATTAAATATGGTAGCCGGTTAGGTAATAAAATACAATATTATAAACTTATATAATTATACAAAACCGCATTGGATTTTAACGGACTATGGTAATTGTAAAAGTAATTGTTAAAGATATTTTTTTCATCAGTTGGTCTGAAATGTGTATGGAAAACAATGTAAATTACATTGTCTAATAACTTTCAACATTGTAGTATTCATTTTTGAAATAAATTAGTTTTGAATATAAGAACTACATGAGTAATTAGCTATTCTACTATAATACATTAATATTTATATATGTTATTACAAACAGTTTATGTATTATTAGTCTCAATAATTTTAAAATTAATGGATAATAAACAAAATGATAATAATTTTTAATTTTATACAGCGACATATTTACAGGGTAGGGGGGTTTTGGAGGATAGATCCTTCGGCTTTTTATTTTTTTTAATGGAAATATATAGTAAAATGAAAAAATATTATATGTCTAAGGGGGAAGGATAATATATATTTCCATAAAAATAAAATAAAAACCATAAAATGACTCATATTACCTGTGTGGAATTGAGAAACAATATAGGAATTCCACAAGGAATGGATTTCCTTTATTATCTATGTGTATTACAAATTCTATTCAGTTATAAAAACTGATTATATATATTTGAGTTAGTGTATAAGCATTTAAAACAAATAGATTCAATATAATAATGGATGTGGGGGGTGTGAAGGGTTTTGCCCACACGGGTTACCTTATGATAAATTATTTCATTACTCCCCCCCCCCCATAAATAATTTCTAAATACGCCACTGATTTTATAATATAACGATATATACATATATTATTTAACAAAATAATTTATATATTAATTTTATTGAAGTCTCAAAATGTATTTATGATTATGTATAGGTAGGTACGTAACTGTCATAGCTAGTTATTGTACCTATAAAATTTTTATTATGTATAACATAACAATTTACAATATTATGTAGATAATTTCTTAATTTAAAAGAACACAATTACAAAAACAAAATTAATTTATAATAGCTCGGGAAGTTATCCCATTGTATCAATATACTGAATGCATCATACTGTCCCAAAAAATATGGTTTTCTGTAATACGTTTCCCGAAGAAATATGTAGGTACCAAAAAATAGTATCCCGAATTATAGTCCTGTGAAATATTATCCTAATTAAAAATATTCCTACAAATATGATTCCGAACCATATTTTTTTTTTACTGATTTATATAATTTTTATTTTATATAATACTCGTAAATATCAATCTAAGAAAATAATATTCCTATATAATATAATTTTTTAATCATATCATTCTTTTGAAATATTGTTTATGTATGTAAGTTGTATATATAAGTCTATGTATATAAGTTCATTTCCAACAAATATTGTCCTGAAAAATATGGTTCCGTGTGATTATTGTCCTTGTTTATATTATGTAGTAGGGACCTGCATGGGTCGAATAATTCTTTAAATATTTCAAAATTTACCCGACTTTCAACGAACACTTTTTGTATTAAGAAAGCCAGGTCTGAATATTTATAATAAAAGCCCAGCCCGAGTATTCATAACAAAATCACAGCTCGTAAACACATATTTGTTAAAAAAAAAAAACATATTTTTCATTTTTATCAACTTGAAAATATTGTAGAAAGTTCCATTTTTTATTATTGCTTACTATTGATGTTTTTTAAAAATGTGAAACTGCCTTTCACTCTACTTCTACAGTTATGAGGAAGTCGCATACCTTATTTTTAACGGGTTTTGTATAGGCAATTTTTTTAGGCTTTCAAGAAAAATCAATATTTAACATTTAAAAATTATTTCAATATAATTTAAAGTAATTTAGTGAAAAGTAAAATAGTCCTGTATAATAAAAATGTTATTTTTATGTAATCACGATATCTGTTTAATAATACGTTTACACAATATGAATTAAATGCCTTTTTAAATTAATTTTAAAGTTATAATACCTATTATACAATTTTTACATAATAACATTTAAGAGATAACCTTATTGGCCATTTACAATTTTCTAAATATTAAGCTCGTTATCAAAAGTACAAAATACCATTTTTTCCCCCATTGGCCATAACCTTACTTTTTTTAAACATTATTTGAAAAAGCGCCTGCATACCTGTAATTTTGTCATAAAAAATAGAATTCAGGACAAAATATCCATGTGAGATTTTGCGGTAGGACAAACTTCCCTGAGATAAATAAAATAAAAATGATTGAAAATAGTAGTAAAGCATGAATATAAAAGATGAGTAGATAATTTTAACTCATTTACCACTCCATATTATAATTTATTTTGGTAGGTACCGTACCAACCTATTATTGTCCAAAGGTTGAAAGAGCTTATGGGTGGTGTAATTGTATAAAAGGAGTTTTAACGAAAAAAAATGTAACGCTCCGTGGTAATATTAACATACGAATAGCACTTGTATAAAATATAAATTATATAGAATGTTATAATAAATATTATGTTATATTATATTTATACGTCTCTAGGGTCTATAAAAATTGGAATTGATATAGGACCGTATTTAAAACGTATTCAACTATTTTTAAATAATTAAATTTCCATTTTTTTTTTTCTTAAAATCGCCTAAACAGCAGGTACTCTGTTCTCGACGTCCTTTTAAATGTAGTATTATTTAATTTTAGATACCTAGTATTATTTACATTTTTATGGTTTTGGTTGTATAAGCCATAAGCCTATAAGCCGGTTTATTTTTGGAAAATGTCCATGCTATGTCTCGTCGAGTAATTATCAGGAGTATGAATAATTATTAATAATAGTCTAGTACTAAAACAAAGATAATTATTTTGTAAAAAAAACCATATAAAATAAATAAAGTGGGGATTTTTATTTCAAATTGTTCCGTAGCATTATAATGTCATGGTAAAATAACAAAAAATTTGATAATTTATTAGGTTATCTACCTAAAATAACTAAAGGTGTATATTTTTACATTGATATATATATACTAGTTCCACCCGGAGTGGATCCAGAAATATCCTATTTGGATATTTATACTTGCATTAAAAGTTGGTTCAGTGATCTCAAATCCTAAGTACTTATAAGACAAAAAATAAAAACTAATTCAAGTTGAAAATTATATTTCTAACCATAATAAAATTAATTAACTAATTATAAACTAAATTTTTCAATATCTTGAATTTTTTAATTTTTCTAAGCTAGTTAAGACGAAAGAAACTAAAAACAAAATAAACATTTATAGTAAGTTATAACTGAACTTTTTAATAAGTTACTGTCTTTAGCTTTTTCGCACCCAACAACGATTTCTGTCTCATTTTAATCATTTTATACACAAACTTAAGATCTACTTTAACGTATAGGTATATTCCACTATTTGTACCGGAAAATATTGGTAATTTGTGGGTATGACTATATGAATTCATATAATTTTTTAGTTCGAACCACAGATATGTACAGTTTTTTATATATCTGTGATTCGAGCCCATTCATAAATATTTATTTTCTTGACCAGGGAGCCATTTGGTAACTACTAGATAGGATTGAAATTTGAATTCAGGTGGACCGAAAATGAAGCGAGCTGTCAGCAATACTAATACCCATAGTAAAATAAAATAAATAGTTTTTATCAGGGGTTATTGGATAGGCATTGAAGTGACGTCACGTGTATTTTTATTGCATTTATATTATTCGAAGGCGTAATAATATACAAGACTGTAGACAATGCGGCATAATCTGTACCGGAATGCAGTATGCATTTTAATGCACCGACCGAATGTACTAAATGTCAAGACGATGCACATGCGTGAGCAATGACGAAAATACTGTAAAGTGTAGAACATATTTAATATTTGTTTTACCATGCGAGTATCTATATTATTTATTATAAGCTAATCGACGATTTCTTATATTTTCTCATATTTTATTTTAATATTGTGATCTTTGAAAATGTATTTTAAATTATTTTGACTTCGCGGTTATAATTAATAACGTTAAAGTCGTTTACGTACATCTATGCATGACAAATTAGATAGGTATGACAGCAACTTTGTCAAGGTCGCCAATGTCGGTCATATTGTGACGTAGGCTTTTCGCCTTTTAGTTACCATCATAAACATATAAACTAGTTATACGTCTATGGTAATTTCTAGCTATGTTTACATTAAAAATTTTGATATCCATAGACATTTTATATGTCTATGTTGATATCACAATATCACATGCTTCATTATCAATATGACCAATCATCATAGAATATTGGAAATTTCATACACTGTTGAATTTAGAGAATTTAGAAATTATCCGATATGTCTGCTAGATTTCCTTCTGTATATTCTGTGGTAATATGTTCATTCTTTCATTCTTTTGATATGAATGGACCAATGAAAAACGGCAAAATGCTTCACAATCAAAGACTATTTAATTTGTCATGCATCTATGTCTATTTTAGAAATGTTAATGGCTTCAATTAAAATAATTATAATAAATGGTTAAAAATAATCATTATTTAATATTTATATTTTAATCTTTTATTATTATATATTATTCAAATTAAATTATTTATTAGTTTTGCAATATTTTTCTATCCTTTGTTATGTGTAAGAAAATATCAGAAAACAATTTAATACTTAGTGAAATGGTGTAAATAGGTACCTATTGTAATAATTATTAGGTATTAATGTACACCTAACTCCCAGCATTTATATACAGAAGTATTATTATTTATTACGTTTAAAAGTTTAAATACTTACCTTTAGTTTACTTTAATTTTAACCTTTAGTTTTTATTTGTGAATAATCAATTTTTAATAATAAATAGGAAAAAACACATTTTCATATGGAAAATAATTAAAATTCTACAGATTCTATAAGTTCTATATTTTCCTAATAAATAACCATCATAACGACAAAGTTAAAACCATTATTAATACTTGGTACAATCGTTATTCCTAAATAGCGATCGTTATTTTTATGGATTTATATTTATTACGATCGCTATTTTAATAAATCTCAATACTTAGTTCCCAGGACGTATATAACACATATGAATAATATTATCGTAAAATAAATACATAATAAAGACGACTCTCCTGCAATCACATGAGAGACGCTTTCTGACTATTGTTATTTTTTTAAATTTAAGATTACATATTTACCAACACTAGGTAAATACCTATTCAAAAATTATTGACGATAAATAATAATTTATTAATTATTTTTAAACACAAATTTTGATTTAATAATGCATAATATATTAATATGTATTATACCTATAATTTAATACTTATCATTTTCCGTGAGTTTTGGTAGTTTTCATTTACTACTGAAAACTAATGGGAAAATCGAAAAATTACATCATTGACGTAGGTACCAATATTAAAATTAAGTTTTTTTCATCAAAACTCTCATCCGAAAACTTATACTCGATTCTTTTTACATTAAAAATTGTTTCCGGAAAAAATTAAAATCAAAATAAATGTAATTTTAAATCCAAAAGATTTAAAATCCCAGAATCTAAAATGCACCTAAAAGAATGATGCCGTTAGATTATTGGATCGAATAATGAATCACCATAATATGAATTTATAGGAAAAAACACATATGTGTATAGTTTGATATTTTGTATATATATACTTTGGAATATAAATTATATATTATAATGGATATTAAACTATACAGTGTGATTTTTTTTATTATGAGCCAGCCTATATCTCAGGAAGTATAAACAATTTTTTTGAAATTATAATATTCCATATAAAATGTAAAAAAATTCAAAATCGGAATCAGCCCGTGAAACACATATTATTATCGTAAAATATTGCAAAAAACATATACCTATAGCCTTAAATATATTAAATTTAATATGCAAATACATAATAAGGACGATTGTCCTGCAATCACGGGAGAGCCTTAGATGGGACATGGAAATGTGACATCGCCATTGCAGATGATAATAGTATATTATATAGAAATAACAGAATAATGGAAGAATACCCATCCGTTTGTACAACGTACGAATAACTCGTGTGCACGTTTTACATATATCTATTTTCAATCATTGTCTATTCAAACAATTTTAAGGATATCTAAGACAAATGAATATCATATTGCTGAAAAAATAATAATATAATAATATAATATTTTAAATGTTTGTCTTATTATATAGGTATTTTGTTTTATATAATTTTATTTTTAATATTTAATATAAACGTTTAAAAAAATATATATTTTTTTAAAGTGAGGATTTAATCTATTTATTTACAATGAATTTATGAATTTGGTCGGAGTTTTGGTAACCAAAAATCGGTTAAATATATTATAATTATAGATTATTATTATCATTATTATTATATCCCGTGTACTGTTAGGTTATTATAATATGTACCTATATGTTTTTTATTATTTGATAATATCATTCTAAATCAAACTAAGGAATATTTAACATTAAAATGTAAAATAGACTTATCAATTAAAACTTAAAAGTCAACCAAATTATTTTTATAATATAATATTTTGAAACTCTCGTTATTCGGTAGTACAAATATGTACATATAGTAGGTATTTCTGTGAAAGTTGCGTGTCGGCCTATTTAATAGATATAATTATTAAATTTTAAAGAAGTCGGGTCAGTAGTGTGTGGTACACTAGTCACTAGTATAGGGATGGTTGCATTTTACTATGATTTTTTTTTTTGGGGGGGGGGAGGAGGGCCCAAAACCTTTTATAGTAATAATAATGGGTCATATCTCATAATCATTATTAATTCATATTATTATTACAACTATGAATATGTTATTTCAAAGAACGTCATTACACCAGCCCCTCCACCTTGAAATTAAGGATTTTTTCACACCAATAATTAGTAAGTAATTTGTATGAATTTGTACGACCATTTTCAGAATTTTTACGGAACTTTTTAATAGAGAAAAAAATGATTATAAAATTGTTATAAGAAACTGACATTATCATTTTTATTTTTATTAACTTATAGAGATGTGGGGAATACGAAATAGAAAAAAAATTATAGTTAAAAATATTATTTAGTTCCCTAATTACCTATCCTTTTGTGATATATATTAGTTTTTTTAAATGTATAGTTTATTGAATAAATCAAAAAAATGTATTTTTTAACAACTCATTTAGCATGTAAAAATGCTCTTATCAAAATCGGCTATGTAGGAAATAAATAATTTCAGGGATCTTATTGGAACGCATGCGTGGATTCTAGAATGGGGGTGATGGGGGGTGTCCCCTCCAAATTACAAAAAACATATACTTATAATATGTCATATAGACATAATTTTAGGCAAATAGGTACCCATAATAAAATTCAAGGGTATATGCTCCCCCCCACCCCGGTAAAATATTTTTGGATCTGTTCCTGGTAGAACTATTATATACAGGTACGTGAATATAAAAAATATGTTTTTAGTTATTTTAGGAAGATAACCTAATAAATTATGTAATTATTTGTTAATTTTTCTTGACATTATAATGCTATGGAACAATTTAAAATAAAAATCCTCCCCCTTTATTTATTTATTATGGTTTGTCTTACAAAATATTTATCTTTATTTTAATACTATACTATTATTAATACTTATTCTTTCTCCTGTTACTTACTCGACGAGGCGTAGTATGGAAATTTTCAAATTAAAATGTCCAAATGTGCGTATAACGAGTGAGTGACTCTACCCGGCTTATAGGTGCCCACACCTAAAACCATAAAAATGTAAATAATACTAGGTAGGTACCTAAAATTAAATAATACTGCATTTATTAGGAAGTCGTATAGTCGATTCTTAAGGAATTCTGTTTAGGCTATTTTAAGGAATTAAAAAAAAAAAATGGAAATTTAATTATTTAAAAATAGTTGAATACGTATTAAATATAGTCCTATATAAATTCCTTTTTTAAATTCCTAGCGACGAGCGTATAAATATAATATATCATAATATTTATTATAATATATATATTTATGGTATAGGTTATATCTGTGGCTAACCTAAGGTACCTACCAAATAAATTATAATATGGAGGGGTAAATGAGTTAAAATGATCTACTCGTCTTTTATTTTCATGCTTAACCACTGTTTTCAATCATTTTTATTTTATTTATCTCTTGGGGGATTTTGTCCTACCGCATATTATTATATAGAGGTTTTGTTTTTATATGACGAAATTACACGTACGTAAGAGAATGCTATACATCCGTTTTAGCGGTATTAAAATATGTTCACGACTATTATATGCTATAACTACAATTTCTCTCTTAGTAATCTCTAACTGAATTTAAAATTATAACATGTACGATAAATTGCCTATATAATACTCCTTAGAAAATGACCGACTTGAACCCTCTTAAACATTTTTTTTTTTAAGAAGGCTCTCGGTCTCAATAATTTTTGATCAAAATGATCTAAGCGACTCACAAAAATGTTGTTACTTCCAATGGTTCGATTTTTAATCAAAACAAATGAAAAGGCATTTTAAAATAATTTTAGTGTTAAAATACTTATATAATATAATTGATAGAAAAGTTAAAAGTTAATAACCAATGGAGAAAAAAATAGTATTTTTTACCTTCAATAACGAGCTTAATATGTAGATGATTGTAAGACCCCAATGAGGCTATCTCTGAAATTGTATCATGTACAAATTGTATATAGGTGTTTTAACTTTATAATCAATTTAAAAAGCCATTTAATTTGTTTTGTGTAAAAGTATTATTACGTATGATTACATATCAATAAAAATAGTACTAATACAGAACTATTTTACTTTTTACTAAATTACTTTTAAATTATATTAAAATATTTTTTAATTGTTAGATTTGTATTTTTCTTGAAATTTCTAAAAAAAATACCTATACAGAATACCTTAAAAATGAGGTGTACGACGTCCTCAGAGCTGTAGAAGTAGAGTACAAAGCAGTTTTTACATTTAAAAAAAAAAACATTAACATAATTACGCAATAATTAAAAATGGAACTGGCATCGTACCTACCATTTTTAAAACCTATATTTAACTATTTTTAAACAGTACATTTTCATTTTTATAAAATATCTGACATCGTACCATTTTTAAAACGTATATTTAACTATTTTTAAATAGTACATTTTCATTTTTATAAAATTCCTTAGATTTGCCTATTCAGAAACCCTTGAAAATCGATAATTGACGTCCTCTTAAATGTTGTATTATATAATTTTAGGTAGAATTATTTTAATTGTTATAATTTTAGGTGTAGGCGCCTATAAGCCGTGTAGTTACCTATACTCATTATACGCTCTTTCGGACATTTTAATTGGAAAATTTCCAAGCTACGCATCGACGAGTTCGTAACAAAAGAAAGAATAAGTATTAATAATAGTATACAATTAAAATAAAGATAAGTATTTTGTAAAAAAAACATATAAAATAAATAAAGAGGGGATTTGTATTTCAAATTATTCCGTAGCATTATAATGTCAAGGTAAAATAATAAATAATTACATCATTTATTAGGTTATCTACATGAAATAACTAAAGGTGTATATTTTTATATTGATGTATATAATAGTTCCACTAAGAGCAGATCCAGAAATATTAAACGGGGGGGGGGGCACATACCCTTGAATGTTTTTATGGGTATTTTTTACCTACCTATTTGTCTAAAATGATGTCTATATAACATATTATTATTATTTTATAATTTCGATCCCCTACCTCTTGGTGAGATGTCACGAGATTTGGCTCGACCCCCTCCCCTCTTAATCACACGTGATATTTTAAAAAATACGTATATTTAGTATAAATATGTTAATTATACTTAATTTAACCCAGTTTTCTCGCAATTTTAAAGTTTCCGGCGGACAAAAAAAATTATGTGATATTTGCCAAAACCCCTCCTCTCCCCCACGTAAGATTGGTTGAATTCAGCTCGACCCCCTACCCCCTAAATGCCTCACGCTTCCTTACATATAAGTACGTTATTATCTTTTTAAAAATATTTTTATGACAGTTTATTATAATGATTATTTTATTATTATAATTATTATTATAATGAGCTCCACTCATAATCATTTTATCAAAAACAATATTTTAATAAACCAAGGGATTAATTATTAGTGTATGTAATAATGCAGCTGTAATATAATATGTTGTACGCATGCATAACCAATTACTAGGCGTAGGTATGTACCTACATATACTAGTATTGTGAAAAAATTAATGAACTATTTTCTTTGAAGCCTGTATTAAAATATAATATAGAAAGAGTACTAATTTTAGATTTAAAATTATTTGCTTTATTAGGTAGGCTATTTTAAAATGCCGATTTCCGGTTGACTTGCAGCGGGTCGTCGATGTCATTACATGTAGTCGCTGTTAATATTATTATTATTATAATGGTATATTTATTATTTATGAATATAGATATTAAAAATTTGAATAAAATATATCTATTTATATCCATATTGTTTACACATAATTTTTAAAAGCTATGTAATAGCGTAGACCTGCATAAGCGTATAGAAATTATTTACCTAGTTTTTATTCATTTGATTTTCAATCATGTTTTAAAAGTGATTAAAAATAGTCTTGTGTTAATACCATTTTTTATTTTCGTGTAATCATAATATTTGAAAAAAAAAACATGTTACTACTTTTTTCATAGTTATCAACTTGAGAATATCATAGAAATATTAAATAAAAAAAAAAATTATAAAGAAAAAAAATCTAGTGCCCTACATAGCCGATTTTTATAAGTGTTATTACGCGTTAAATGAGTTGTCAAAAAAATTCATTTTTTTTTTTATACTTATAACTATATATACTTATTTAAAGACTTCAGATAATATTGATAATAATATTTTAAATCATAAATATGTATTTAGTAGGCCGTCGAAAAATTTTAATATTATTTAATATAGATATTATATATATTTAATTTATAGGTACTCGTATTATTTTAGAAAATAATTATCAATCTCTACCCTGCGATCCATCGATATTATGGGAGTATAGTAATATTTTAGTAATTCCACTTATGAGGTGTTTCACTCAAAAAAAGTTACACTTACAAGTTGTCACACACAAATGGGGTTACAAAGTCAAGGTTTTGCACTCAAAAGGTGTTGAACATATAAATAGTCTCACTTAATAAGAATTACACTTACAAAAAGAAGCGCCCGGTAGGTGTTGCACACAAGCTAGTATTATATCATTATCGTATACCTGCACAATATTATGTTTCGTACAAATAAACTCAGGTCGGTAACATAGATTAAAATATAAAGGTACCTACTTGTTAAAAGTGATAATTTGAAAATCGTATCAATTTTATTTATATAAGTATAAAGTTATATCTCACAATTAAAATTAAAATCATTATTAATATCGAGCTATATATTCAGCGCTTAGAAATGTAAAAAGAAAACACTAATACATTTTTGACATTTTTAAAAACAATTTAATCCTTCTATAATATTAACCTAAAAGTGGTCGAATTATTTTTTAAATTATATCAAGTACCTCTCTTATGTCTTATTGGTTAATCGACGAAAGCTTGAAGTCTCTAGCACAATTTTTGTCTGAATTACAACGATAAACGTAGTGCCCGTCTCAGGTTTTCCGCTGTTTTCCGGCAGTGATTCGTCGTTTGTGAAAAAACTACTGGACAAATTGTAAAATGACCTCTGAAAAAATACGTTCTCTGTCAAATTTCCGATTTATTGAGGGGTCGCACGACCTTTTTCGATCATTTTTCCGTTCGAAAAATCGATTACAAAAGCCGGAGAAAAAAAACATAAACCCGTCACTGTATTAGCCGTATATTATTATTATTGATCGTATAACAAATTAGCAGTGATGGCCATTAGCTTTAAAATACAAATACAATCCGAAAAACAAAATTATACTACAGAAACGATTCTATAAGATGATGAGTCGAGAGCGACGGCGGCGATCCATACAATTATAGAATTGTGCGTATTCGTCCGTATACACCCCGGTGCTGTTCTATTCTATACTATGTCGCGTCCTATAGAATCCCCAAAACTTTCTCGATCTTTTGACCAGAGGACCTGGGTCAATCGTAGAGACGGCCACGGTTCATTCCGGGTCAAGCCTAAACGCTTCATTTATTATTTGGGCCGGATTAAAGCCGGATTAAAGCCGGAATAAGGCTTTTTTAGGTTAAATTGGTACCAGGATCCCATGCGATGATTCGTAAACGAGCAACCGTAGCCGCCGCCGCCGCCGCCGCCGCCACAGTCGCCACCGCACTCCGTCCCCCCACCGCGTACTGTATACACACTATAATATTATTATTATTATTATGAGTAACTAACGCCGAGAGAACCGTGACAATTTTGTATACAGAGTGTTACGTTAATCATTATAAAAATCAAAACGAGTGTGTCTACCTCACTTGTTTTGAACGTTACATAGTAATTAAAAAAAACTAATACAAAAACGAAAAAAATCAACAAAAAAAAAAAAAAAATTAAACCGCGAAGTTATATGTCGCACAACTAACGGAAACACGCACTGATGATAAGATAATAATATTGTTATATTCTGTGATAAAACGCGCCACGCCACGTTGTAGGTCGGTACTGTGGTAGGAATCGGTCGCCGCCGAGTTGAGACAGTGTCTCCATTGTGTATACAAAAACCCCGCGCACCCATGGGACCATCAATGTATCGATCACGTACACAGATGTGAGACAGCCTCGAGCGCTGTTTCAACGAATATTTTTGTATAGTTTTAGAATAAATTACGCAGCGGATACGCAATAAGTTGGATAAAAAAAAAAAATATTGAATAAAATCATGTTTTTTATTGACTTTTATACCAAATTTTTCATTTCAAAATTAAATATATTACTAACAATTCTTCAAATATTAAAGTGGGTTGGGTAGACACTGTCTCTTTATCTCATAGGACTCTTTGCCCCTGATTAATACATTAATAATATTTAATAATAATATTGGAAATGATGTCCGGTCGGTAATCAGTTGGTATA
The DNA here is from genome assembly GCA_025469235.1 of Pemphigus obesinymphae. Lineage (NCBI taxonomy): Eukaryota > Metazoa > Arthropoda > Insecta > Hemiptera > Aphididae > Pemphigus > Pemphigus obesinymphae. The sequence continues at coordinate 3,854 of JAIPRL010003161.1, read as the reverse complement.
CGTATAAAATACTGGCAATACTATCCATTTGATTTTGTATTTTTAATTAATATTTATGAGTATAAATAATTTAATATTATAATAAGTGTTCTAATTGCTGTAGGGTCAAAATAAAAATTGTATATAAAAAAAAATCCCAAAATTTCTAAGCAATGCGGTGTAAAATCGGCAAATTATTCTAAACATTTTCAAATTCAGCATAAAAAAACAAATTGTTAAAAGAAATAATAATTAAAAACTTGATATAAATATACATTGATTATTTGACTTTAAGTCATGATACGATGTTTAGAAATAAAATATGGTTTTACAATCAAATAAAAAGTTATTTCATTTTAAATTTAAGTAGGTAAATATTAAATTAATTATGAAATTTTAATTGGTACCAAATATATATATTTATTAGTAGGTACATTTAATAAACTATAAAATTTCGATATTTTATTTTCAATCAGATTTCACTATATTTATATGAAACAAATATATGTAACTATTAAATTAGTCTTGCATACTTATAACTACGTATAATCTTAATTATAAGGAGTGATCATTTATTTTAGTATTGATATCACAAAAGCTTGAACAATTATTATACCCCTACACAAAAAAGCCACACAGATATACAGATTTGTGAAGTTGATCCAAATTACGTCCAATTTTAAATATGAGATATGAACTACGACCAACAAGTACCTTATAGTTTTGGAGAGCTAACTAATAGACTCTTCAATGCGACGTCCTCTTAACCGATCTACCTACCTGCTCAGATGCTTGTTCCAAGTGAAATAAAGGTATCATAAGGTATGTAAATATTGAATATAGACGATAAATTTAATAAACAACCAGAACTAGCTCGAACCGGTGGCAAAATATGTTGTACACTAAGGTATATAACATACTAAAAGTAACTTTTTTGGTTAGTTCAAAACCGAATTTTGGATTGCTCATAACTCAAGGGGAAGTGAACCTATCGTACCGCGATTTTAGCTACCTTCTCTTTTACTTAAAGCCTCTATCCATAGGTGCAGAATAGGGAGAAAGGGGAGGAACACAGCACCCTCTTGAGAACACCCAAAAAAGTGACTTTTAGTATATTATATACCGGAGTGTATAACATACTTTAACATCAGTTCGAGTCCGATTAGATTCTTATTAAATTCTCAGTAGTGATTAAAGAATTTCCTCTCCATCGCCATACCTCCATGCCTATTCTGTAAAGCCTAAATTCCACGGGACCTTCATTGCAGTCAGCTGCGAAGTGGACCTAGATTTTCGTGCTTTTAGCAACCCCTTCCCTTTTCCTTAAATCCCAAATCTGTGGGTATCTATTGGGAATCAGGAGAGGAGCATACCCCCTCTGGAGAATAACTTTACAATAGACTATTGTTCAAACCGGTTAGGTTAGGTTTATAATATAAAAATATAATAATTTATTTAAGTCTGCTCCCCCCAGAAATGTGTCCTATGGATGCCCGCCCATGCCTCTATCATCATTCATCATATTATGCAGTCACGTTCACCCAAAAGTACAAATGTAAGTAGATCTAGGTAATCAGTTTGTTATTTTTCAGCTGATATACGTACATACGATATTACAAAGTATACTATAAAATAAACGTATATACAATGAATAATAAAATTATATTGCAGAACAGTACAATAAAAATTATTATAAATAATTTTTAATAAAATATGTTATTTAGTGACAATATAAATAATACTGCTTTGAAACGTTTTATAAACATCGCGTTGCGACGTTACATACTATAAATAAAACACACATCGCCGAGATATTGGGCAATATAAAATGTTTAGTGGGACCAAATTATAATACACAATTTCTACCCGATATATTATATAAAAATTTTAAAAATCAAGTCTGTATAGTCCTTAGAATGAACACTTGAGTTCACTTTATTAGTCTTTAATTACGTACTTAAAAATATCTAAAAAAAATTTTACACTGAATATTTTGAAAACATAGTATTATTCCAATTATTAAATAAGTATAGGTACTTAAAATTGTTAGTTTATATTATTATACATAAAATGTTGGTATTTAGGGTATTTAGGAGAGTTAGAAGTTACAATGCTGCATAATATTTTTAATCTATACATACTTAAAATGGACCGATTTAAATTCTGTGGAAATATTTATTAAATGGATCAGTTTTTTAAGAATATATAAAAATGAAAATTTAAAATTTCAGAAATTAATATAATATTTATAGTAAAAATATCAAAAATTAATTTTCCACAATATCCTAGAAAAAAGCCTGATAAACTCAATTACTACCTAATAATATTTTTATAGAACTAATTATTTAAATAATAAAGTTATTATTAAACATTATTTTTTTTTTTTTAATTCTGTTATTGTTTAAAAATAAAGTTTGTCCAAAGTTAATGGATAATTTTACTTCAATTTTTAATAAAAAATCATCATCGTGTCCAAAGTTAAGCTAATTCGTTTTTAGCAATAAATTGTAGTAATATTTAAAATGGGTGTAAAATGAGGTTGAAATAAATTTTGCACCTATTGAACCACATTTTCTGAGAGCGCCTCTGATGTAGGCGAAAAAATATATCTGGTAAATTTTTTTTTTCGGTCTCATATATTTGTTAACGTTGAAAACGATGTAGCTCTCGAATTTTATGAGTGGGGCTTATTCTTAAAGTTATTATTTGACTTTATCGTCCCCCCTTAGATATATTTCCGTAGAATATCTTCATATTAGTACTAATTTTAAGTAGATTTTTACAAATAAGTTGAACATTAATTATTTAAATGTACTTATTTTTGTATAATCGTTTATAAAACTTTAAAATATACTTATAGGTTTAAAACAAACAACCTTATTGGGGTAGTAAAATGAATTCATTTTTCCGATTATTTTTATTATTCCAATTCTATTTAAATTTAGGCAGATATATGCTTATTAAATAAATAATTAGTTTAATTTAATGGGAGAAGTACGGAATATTTGAATCCCCTAGCGCATTGGCATAAATCGGGTTGAATTGTGGGGGGGGGGCTAAGACTGGTGGTAAAATGCCGGCGTGGGGTTTAGGAAGACGCGGTGTAATGATGCTTGTATGACACTTTGTTCAAATACTATATATGACTAGGAAACGGATTTATATACACAAAAAACCCTCAAAATATGCATTTAAAATTTACAAATATGCAAAAAAAAATTTAAAAATTTGAAAATATGCAAAATACGTAAAATAAAATTTATGTTATTTTAATAAGAATGAAGTAAATCGTACAAATTTCTTATCAGATTTCAAATAGCTTCTTCTAAAATGTATATGAATTTACATATAAATCTGTTCCTTATATTATATGACAATACGGCACAATAGTAGACGAGATATAGTCACCTGAATATGCACGAACATGCGCATGCGCGAGTATGTCTATAATTATTAATTTGTTCTTATTATTGACATTTGAGCGATTTGATATAATTTTAATTATTTAATTTCAGTAATTTATTATGTTTTATTATAATAGTATACAGCCATGGGTCGTTATAAATACCACTTATTACGGCATCCAATAGTGTGTTGTTATCATTATCAACGTACGAGAGAATGTGACAAATGATGTATGATGCATGCGATAATCTTTATATTTGAAAAAAAAACTTGATATTGTAGAACACATATTGTATAGTAACACAAAATGCTTTTATAATCTGACAATTTACTTTAGTATGGTTTTGGTTTTCAGACCTAACTTACTTAATAGAACCAAAAGAATATTCTGCAGAATGGTTAGAACAAATTGAAGATTCTAAATAATGTATAAGAGAAAATGAGTGGTATGGCAAATGAAAATGATGGGT
>JAIPRL010003160.1:0-49880 GCA_025469235.1 Pemphigus obesinymphae | reverse complement strand
TTATGCTTCTAATATTAATTGAAAAAATCGAAAAACCAATATTCGAAATTATATTATTATTCAAATAATCAATATCTTTTGTGTTAATACTATTTACGTAATTTATATTATTTATAATATTATCGAAAGTATTTTCCATAGAAACTTATAAACAAATAAAAACAATATATACATACTATAATAAATTATATAGTGAAGTTAATTACAATTAAATCCACAATTGAGTGATACTTTTATTAGTATCTAATTGCCGAAGTTGATCGATACTTGAAATCTTCATTACTTTGGCTGCTTCATCCTTTTTAATAAAGACTCCCGAACTATTTGCCCAAGAGTATTTCAGATTATATTCTTTGTTAAATTGTTTTGATAACCATAACAATTTTCTATTTTCTTTGGTTAGCATGGAATTAATGTAAACAGCATCATTTTTGAAACTATTATGGATATTATTGGCCGTAAGGCTACACTTATCCTTAAAACGTTGTTTATCATTAGTAATAAATTCATGTTTTTTATTAAAAGATGTAAGTTGTACAATAATTTTGGGTTGAGCTTTATTTTTATGAAGTGTGGTTAATCGATATATTTTATGGATATCATCTTTTCCAAAATCGATTTCCAATTCTTTAGCAATACGATCCATAATTATCAACAAGTTTTCATTGGTTGTATTTGGAATACCAGATACTTCTAAGGTGTTATCGATTAATTGCTGTTCTAGAAAATTAGTATATGCTTTTAATTGTTCGACTTCAGATATAATATTTTTGCAATAGGTTTCAACGTGAACTATTCTATTATCATGATCATCCGAGATTTTTGATAGTCTATTTAATTTTTCATCGAATTTATCAATCTTATCCGAACAAAAATTAACTGATTTCTCTACTTCTTTATTGGTATTAGTTAATTCTTCAATTTTAGATAGAATTTTACTAAGAGATTCTTTCACGCAATCTAATTCTGTTCTAGTACTAGTATTCTCAGCGTAAATGACTTTGTTAATATTTTTCCTATTGGAAATCATATTAGTTTTACAGTCATTACATTTCCATACCTTATTTTCTTCAATTAATTGATTGTAGTTGGTAATAGATTTTAGTTCAGTGCAGAGTGGATGATACTTTTTCGTACACATATTACACGAAACCGTTTTCGATGGTGATATTATTTTACTACACGTATTGCACGACATTATATTACTATTAGATAAGCGAAACGATAACGGAGCGAAAACGATTCAACGACCGAACCGAACCGTTGCCGAGATAAGACTGTGAAAAAATATAAACGTAAACACACGAATGTTGTCCTTGACGTTTCAGACACTGAATAAGTGCAGATGCGGAAAAATAATTTTGATGCTCGAAGAAAAGTGTACAATTATGTAGAAAAAAAATAATAAACGGAAATAAGAAAAAAAAGTCAAACTTTTTTGGTGTCGACTAAATACGAACAATTTCTTGAAATGCTTCCTCAAATAGTAAATATGCAAATAAATAGTCATAAACTTTCTGTTTTTGCTGACTAAACCTTTAAAATGCCGACTGAAACCTTCAAATTGCAGTATTTTTTTTTGAGGGGGACGACTCACCTCCCTCTTCAAAATCCCCCTGCCGGGACAGCCCTGAATACACCAGAATTTATGTGTATTTTACATTTAAAATTTTACGCCAACCAAAATATTTACACTACCCAAAAATTTTAAGCTCGGGGACCAAATTCCCTTTACCCCCCTCTTTAGGGGTTCCACCACTGAATATGTGTTATATCATAATTTAGCATTAGGTTCTTATAATAATAAAACAATAAATATTTATTACTTTTAAATATAATATATTATAGAATTTCAAAATAATAGCATCCGTAAATTACATATAATAATTAATTGTGTAATTAGTATTTGTTTTTATATAGTTTTTATTAGGTATAACATAATAGAAAAGAAAGATTATTATAGATTATCATAAACACATAAAATTATATAAATAATATTTTACTTATTCAAAATTATTTAATCCTGATTATATAATATATGAGAATATATTTAAAATAGATATAGGTGCAAATTTTTATTACCTACATTAAAACATTTTGGAAATTACGTGCATTAGACTAATATATTTAATTAAATTAACAATTTCGTGATAAAAAAGAACCCTACAGTTTTAATAAACAATAATATGCCTGTAAACATTAAGATAAAATAAGTAATAGGTATTAACTGTAGTTAAAAATTAAACTATACATTTTATGAAAGTTATTAATTATATAGTGATAATAAAAGTATTTAAAAATAATCATTATATTTTAAATGTTATAATTGTATTAATATACTATACAATATTGTAATATATAAACATTTAAAAGTGATATAATTTGGCATAGTAAATATGTTTTACAGAATGTGGATGTCCAAGTAGTGGATAATTATTTATAGGTTTAACTATGGTACATTTTACAATTTAAATAAAGGTTTAATTATTTTTGCGTTACTATTCATTACTTTCAAATTTTAAATATTAAACTTTTAGTTTTATACATAATAGATACATTGCAAACCATTTTCTGTGACACGCATACAGTTTTATACAAAATGTAAATAGTTAGTTCTAATTTAAACGTCATGGTTAGATATAAAGGTATAAAATAATAGTCGTAATTTGGGACTTTTTTTTTGGAGGGGGAAGGCGAAATTAAATATTTTCATTAACTCTTAACCAAATAAAATTCTCAATATGCACAACGTAAAAATGTATCTTATTTCTGTATCATCTCTATAATCATAATTATTGAGAGTTATATATACTCGTACATCATATTAATATGCAACAAATAAAACCTTAAAATATTATCTTTAAATTTTTTTAAAAATAAAATATTCTGTATAAAACAATCTGAATTAGGGATATCGGAATAAAATTTTCATCAAATATTTAGAAGTCCCTTTAAAAAAAGAAACATAAGCAATATAAACAAAATTCGTCAAGATACAAATGATGGAATTGATTCATTCTTTATCAATAGTATATTATTATTATTTTTAATTTGAGAACAAAGATCAATCATTGCATTCAAAAGGCTATTCTGAGCGAAGCTTGATATATTAATATAATTGAAAAAGTTATTTATGATAACTTTATTTTGTTACTTCCCTTAAATTTTTAAAATATTTTTATCAAAAAAAGTAGTTTTCCTTCCTTAAGTAATAATTACTTGAAAATTGAAAAATAATATTTCAAAGTACCAACTAGAATTAATTTTCAATCAAAAACTTTTTATTTCTAAATAACTCAACTCCTTCAATCCAAAAAAATATTTACAGACATAAAAAAAGACACCTAAAAGTGAAACTTTTCGCCTAGAGTCTAAAAGGTCCTTTGCGTACAAAACTATATAACTCGTATACTGTAAAATATTAGTGAGGGAGCAGTGAAAATATTTCAAAATAGTAGAAGAGCTCCGTTCCCCTGCGCATCCCTCAATTCGAGCACTGGTCTTAAGTAAGTTTTAAGTACCTTTGTACATTTTAAAACTCATTAACATATTACATACAGTTTTTAGCATAATAACATGTAATTGGACGAAAGAAGGATTCTCGATGTGAGTCGTGAAAATATCAAAGAAATAATATAATTTATATAGGACACAATCATCAAGTTCTACTATTGGGTATTGTTATGTACATACTATTTTTAATAAAAATAAACTTTCCATATTATATAATAATGTAGGATAAAATTTATTATGTTTTTTTTTTAAATATAGGTAATAAAATATAACCGATTCAAAGATTTTAGCGGGATGAGACTAATGTAAAGGGGGAAGAAAAATAAAAATGCAGTTAAATACGTAGTTTATAACGCGATTCCCGGCGAAACAATCTATGGATTGAGGAATTCTCTGCTGCATACACCCAATAAAAACGCACAGCTTACCGCACAGCCTACATTATTCTATTTTCCATTGGGCGTAGCGAAATCGTGCAAAAACAGGACTTGAAAAAAATCACGAAACCTTCGCAAAATAGTTCAAAGTCGAATTGCACAGTGAACGGCCTAGGAAAATGGTGACAGAATAAAAATGGAATATTTTCAGTAGTATTATGGCAGGAAGAAAAAAAGCTAGCGTTATATACAATAGTATTACGTAGGTAATATAAAATTCATGTGAAATCTAGAGTACTATTTTTCACTCATTATTATTAGTAGGATGAATTGGAGGTTTCTGGACTTTCTAATTTCACATGTACAAGCTAAAATACTGGCGTATCTCCTATACCCTTAATTGTATTCCTTTTTTTTACCACCATAGAGGTATTTAGTATATAACCTTATCATGTATTTTAATCATATTTAAATTATCGCATTACCTTATTATATGCTGTTACATTTTCAACCATTTAAAATATCATAGCTCCATATACTACATCATACTATCGCTAGTATAATGTTCATAGTAGGAACCAACTCGACGCCACCACATAACGATCCTCGTTCATGCTAAGCCGTTTCAACATTAATGATATTTCAAATGGGAAGGACATTTTATGAAAGCCCTCTCACTTCGGAATTTTCAATTTTTTTTTTTTTTATCTTATTTGGTTGTGCTTCTTTTGTTATAGCTTGTGCCATTTTTCTATTATTTCCTCAATTCCAAAGTTATTAAATTCCCAAAGAGGAGTATTATTCAATGGGTCACCTACATTGAAATTTAGATATTTTTCTTTAGCGCATTATTTGAATTTGATTAAAAATATCATATGTCTTTAATCTGTGATTTAAAAAATCAAAAAATTTCAAATTTATAAAATGAAAAAAAAATATTTGACTAGAAAAACTTCACTCTCAGGAATAGTAAATATTCTGATCAGTAATAAATTGTCCAATTAATAGTCTATAATCTATATAATGATATTCCTCTGATAATAGTATAATATACATTACTCTCCATAACTTCTAAGAGAATTTGAAAAATAAAATTCCAAAACAATTTTAAAATGAAAATTGTAACAATAATGCAAATTTACAATGGCGATGCGCATTTGAGTTAATAAAAATTATTTTAAAATATCAATATTGAGGGTTATCATTAAGATGCCTCCACATCATTCAGAAAATTCCATGACTGGGGATTGGAGACAGTTCTAACAATGGAGAAATCGGTACTAAACCGTACTAACCTAAACCGTAACACAAATAAATACGATGAAAAAGTTCAAAATGTTTCAAATAATAAAATATTCAAATACATAATATAAATTAACTATTGATACAAATTTTTATTTTTATTTTTTTTTTAAAAAATAGGAGATTTATATTATAGACTATAGGCATATTGAAAATAATCAATATATGAATATTATGTCCATGTTGACTCTATTTTCCTCAATCAAAATTTTTAATCATAATAAATTGTTCTCTAGTATTTATAACATCTTATATTTTATAATATGCAGTTATTAAACTCCTATGTACCTACTATACATTTTGGGTATAGCCCATTTTGTAATACATAAATAAAATCATGACATAAACCCGTGTGATTCGATCAGAATATAAAAAAAAAAAAAATAATTACCACTGCTATTGTCTGATTTTGAGTGAAATAGAAAATTTATTTCACTATGACGTATTATTCTGTTTAATTAATTTAGTTATCTAGCAATTTTCCTAGTAACGTTAAGTATTATTCTGAAAGTTTCAATAAAATTGGCTAGGAACTTATATTAGATTATTCCTAAAATATTTTTGATTGACTAGAATTATCTCAAAATGTTTATTGGCGAGTTTATTTAAATACTTTATATTATTTAAAATAATATTGTGTAATATGGCTTATCTGATTGTAAGCGTCTTCATGCGGTCATAAAGAGTGGACCTATTTAATTTTTAAAACTTTGAAGGTATTTAAAAGCGTTTTTCAAGTTCCATCTTCCATAGTCCGATTGGACAGTAAATCAGGAATGTTATTACTTATTATATTCCAGCTATTACTTGATAGGTTTAAAAATTGTAATAAGAAAATGTTGACTTCGAAAACAGATTTTGGTTAAAAAAATTAAATTTTAATTACTATTTTTATAAAAAAAAAAAATAATTAAGATAATTGTGACATTATAAGAAAATATTTCAATAAATTATATATTAAAGATTAATATTATAAACCAGCACCATGTCCATAAGGGTATTTGGTGGCCCTTGAACATTTTTTTATAAGGGGATTGTGGAATTTTCTTATTATAATTATATTATCCTATCAAACAGACCTCCCATTTAATCAAAACAAATTGTATGTTGCATATTTTATTATTATTTATTCAAAATATTCAAATTTAAAACTAGGAATATATAGTGATAAATATAAATTATATGTTTATTGGCTTGAGTATACGATATATATTATATATTATATATTATATATATATATATATTAATATATATTAATTCAAGAAGACATTATTTATTAAAATCACTTTATTTATTTATAATTGAAAAACAGTAATAATTTACATACAACATAGTGAAACGACAGCGAGACAACGAACGAGTACAATGCGATGACGGCTTCGTTACAATGACAACACTAGTGTCAGTGTGTCCAACATTATTACATTATTATATTATTATATATATCCGAAACACGTTCCTTTTTTTTTTGTTTAAAAACATTTAAAGAGCACAAAATAACATACGAATTTTTTTTTTTTTTTTTAAACAACCGTAAATATTTTTTAAAAAATTGCTAAATTACACAAAATAAAAATCATTACAATATTAAATATTTTAACATCTTGAACTTTAGTATATTGATACATAGATACAATAGGTATAATGAATATATTACTTAAACATAATTTTTAAGCCACATAGTTTTTTTTTGTTATTCTTCTTCCTTTCAACCGTTGATTCACATTTCCATTGCTAGTTTTATTCTCTTTTTGAACAAACATTTTATTATCTTTTTCATCAATCATTTTATTCTCTTTTTCATCACTATTTTTTACTAATCTCAACCATTTAGAATTTCTTTTTAATATAGTTCCATCTATTTATTTTACCTTATAACTTCTAGGTGTTTCAGCTTTTCCTAAATTCTCACATTTCATCCATACTCCCTTATATAACTCAAACAAATTCTTTGCATTTCTTAATTCATTATGATCTCATTCTCTAGACGTTTTATTATATCGGTTTTCCTGTTGTTCCTTATTTAGAATCATTTGTTTCAATAACTTTTCTTTATCAAAAATTTCAGGTTGTAGTAACTCTAACTTAACTGGTATTCTAGTTTTTAATCTTCTATTAACCAATAACTGGGCTGGAGATAAATTAATACCTTCAAGCGGACTGTTTCTATATTCCAGAAAACTATACCACAAACTATTTTCATCATAATTTTTTTTGAAACACTTCTGGAGCAGTGGCAATTCCAAAAGGCAACTTCAAAAATTGATAACGACCAAATGTCGTAATGAATGTACATAATTCCGTAGACTTATCGTCTAGTTCAATATGGTAGAACGCTTCTTTCATATCAAGTACGGTAAAATATTTTTTTCCTACTAGTTTACTTTTGATGTCATCTCGAGTTGGAATATATGAGTGCTCTCTTTTTATAGCTTGATTTAAAAATTTTGGATCTAAACATATTCTTAATGTTCCATCTTCCTTCTCTGTGATCACTAAATTATTGACCCCTTCTGTTGATTTATCAATTTTTTGTATTATTTTATTTTCTTCTAATCTCTCTATAGTGAATTTTAGTTTTTCTTTTATTTTAAACGGAATTCTACGAGGTGGTCTCACAACTGGTGTAACACCATCTTTTAAAGTAATTTTATACTTAAATGGCAATTTACCAAGCCCTTCAAATATGTTTTTATTATTTTCAATAAATTTATTTTTCTCTTCTTCATTATGTTTACTGACTATTTCAATTTTCTGTATCAATCTCAACTGCTCACACGTTTCACGGCCCAATATCGGTTTAATATTTTTGTTATTTATTATGACAAAATCAATATCTACTTTTATTCCATTTATCTCACACTGTAATCTTATTTTTCCCTTCGCATTCAACAAAAACCCACCAAACGCTTGAACCTTTGTACTACAACTAGCTATATTTCTTTTATTTATTCTCAATTTACTTAAAAATCATATGGTAACACATTTAAATCTGCTCCCGTATCCAATTTAAAATTAATCAACTCATCTTTTATAATTACTATTATTTCCCATTCAGCATTCTTTTTACTAGTTATTGTATCAATTAGAAAAACCTCATCTACTTTACAATGACTTTTAAAACTAATACTATTATTATTCTTACCCTTTCTGCATCCAATTTTAAAATGTCCCATCTGGCCACATGACTTGCACTTCTTGTTGAACGCTGGACATTCTCAAGCCTTATGCTTATATCCACACTTCTTGCAATCATATTCCTTAGATCTGTTTCTGTCTTCATCTTTTATGCTAGTTGATTATTGATACTTGGTATTTGTTCTTTTCTCCACTTGATTTTGATTTTTCTTCATACTTCCTATTCCATTTTTATAAGTGCTACAGCACTTTATGTGGTCCACTGATCTTGCCCCATCTTCTCCAGTCAACATTATTTGATTTAGCATTGCCGTTTCCGTTGCCCTACAGTGATCAACTATTTTGTCAAACGACAAGTCTGGTGTTCTTAGTAATCTCTCTTGTAATTTGTAATCATTAACTTCTAGCACAATTCGTACTTTAAGTAAGTTATCTTCTAGTTCACCAAACTCACATTTTTTTGCATTTTTTTTTTTAGTTCAATAAAGAACTTATAAAATGCTTCTCCCTCAACTTGACTGCGTTTAAAAAATTTGAACTGCTCTACTATTATATTCTTCTTTGGTTCAACATATTTTTCAAGTTCCTGAAAAATTATTTCGACCGTTTCATGTTCAACTTTGAAGGATTCCACCACCGAATATGTTTCTTCATCTAAGGCCACTTTTAAAATGTGCCACTTTAACTTTATCATTTTTTTTATTAAGTTCGTTCGCACCAATGTAATAATAAAACTGTCTCTTAAAATTATGTAATTCATTCACTAACGGTACAGCAGTTCCAAAATTTAATTTTGGCAACTTCACCGCAGCAGACATCTTAGGAGTTGGGTTATGTTTACGTTTACCGCGTGTATTGGTCGTGTATTCGATATACGTTTTTACTTTTACTGCGTTACACTATATCCCTTTGGGAGCGTAGGTTCGAATCCTACCGACTGCGCCATGTTTATCTTCTTCTTATTCCTCATCAATCAACAATATATATATATTAATTCAAGAAGACATTATTTATTAAAAAAATACAACATATTATTATTATTATTAATACAACATAGTGAACGACAGCGAGACAACGAACGACCGAGGATGTGTACAATGTGACGACGGCTTCGTTACAATGACAACACTAGTGTCAGTGTGTCCAACATTATTACATTATTATATTATTATATATATCCGAAACAGACAGTAATCATATGGAATTAGTACCTTACCACGAAAGAGAAACGCCGTACAAGCTACTATATTCCCCATCACTGTGTACTACGACCAGAAAGCACGAGTACAAAACTACGTGTAGTCTTTGATGCATCCGCCCGTACTGAATGACAACTTATATGCGGACCACCAGAAACTTCAAACAGATTTACCCTCAATATTGATTCGAGCACGAGTACATAAGATTTTGTTTACGGCAGATATTAAACAAATGTATCGTCAAATCCTGATCAGTCCACATGATCGGGATTATCTACCGATTGTATAGCGTTTTGAGAGCAATCAACCAATTGAAGAATTTAGGCTGTGTACAGTAACTTATGGTACTTCATGTGCACCATATCAAGCCCTTCGGACTCTTCAACACCTAGCTACTTCAGACAGTGATCAATTTACACGGGCTTCAAATGTGATTCGGCACGACACCTTCGTTGATGATATCCTCACCGGCGCCTAATCTGAGGTTGAGGCTCTCGCCTGCCAGCAAGAATTAATTTCTTTATGCACTCAAGATCAATTCATACTACGAAAATGGGCTAGTAACTCACCAAAAATCCTCCAGAACGTACCAGCTATTGATTGCTCAATATCATCTGAGGTATTTTTTGATGATGAACTTAACACGGGTTTAAAAATACTGGGCATGAAGTGGAACCCAAAACAAGACTACTTCTTATATACGGTTCAGTGTCCAGAAACTCTACTAACAAAAAAGACAATTCTGTCAGAAGTCGCCCGTATCTTCGATCCATTAGGTCTATTAACTCCGGTCACCTTTCTGGCTAAGCATCTCATGCAACTATTATGGACCACAGGAATAGGATGGGATGAACCAATACCCGATCATGTTACGATAATTTGGGAGCGGTATCATCAAGAACTTCCATGTCTTGGGAATTTACGCATACCACGATGGATAACTCAAGGCGAAGGATTCACGTGTGAACTTCACGCATTTTCAGATAGTTCGGAAAAGGGTTACACCGCCGCGGTATATTTACGATGTTCAACTGGAACCTCAATACAGTGTCATCTGATCATTGGAAAATCGAAGGTTTCTCCACTAAAATGGGTAACCATTCCACGATTAGAACTTTGCGGAACCTTATTAGCCGCCATATTGCTTCATTATGTACAAAATATGTTAACATCACATGTTATTATCAACAAGCTAGTTGCTTGGACTGACTCAACCACAGCGCTGGCTTGGATTCAATCATCCCCGCATCGATGGAATAAATTTGTTGCAAACCGCGTAAGTCAGATTCAAAATCTTACTACGCCATCAATATAGCGTATGTACCAACTCAAGACAACCCGGTAGATTGTGCTTCACGGGGGCTATATCCTACTGAATTGCTTCAACAATATACGTGGTGGAATGGGCCAATGTTCCTACAGAAGGATCACGACCTATGGCCATTATTCTCGTCTCAAACAAAGAAGGATGTGACAACCTTAGAGGTCCGAAGGGTAATCTTGGTCGTCACAACTCATAGCCATCTAATTGACGAACTATTCAATCGACTATCATCACTTCCAAAACTACTACGAGTAGTTGTTTACTGTAAACGGGTAACTATATCTAATAAACTAAATACAATAAAATGTTCAGCAATTGAACTAGCAGCCGCCTTACGGTTCATCATCATGACTGTTCAAAATCAATCATTCACTGAAGAGTATAAACACATAGACAATCCAAGGATACGAGGGATATGTAAACTCCGTAATCTCAACATATTCTTAGATGATAAGGGCCTTCTGAGAGTTGGCGGTCGACTTGTGCGTTCTGACCACCTTCCATATGATCAGAAACATCCAATACTGTTACCACGGGTACACCGTTTTACCGAGTTACTGATCGACGATTTTCACAAACTCACAACCATCCAGGGGCTATCACATTACATGGCATCATCCAACAACAATACTGGATAATCTCCGGACGACAAACAGTTAAATCAAGGATAAAAAATTGCATTTCTTGTTACAGAGTTCGTCCACATCATGTTCAACATTCAATGGATGACTTACCACCTGTACGGTTACAACATATAAAATCATTCATTGCATCTGGAGAGGACTATGCCGGTCCTATTAGCTTAAAATCATCTAGTACAAGGCGTCAATCCATTTCACAAGCATACATCTGCCTCTTCGTATGCATGTCAACCAAAGCATTGCATCTTGAACTTGCGTCCGATCTATCAACGGAAACATTTCTATTGGCATTCAGCCGATTTTTATCACGACGAGGACCAGTTCAAAATATGCACAGTGATTGTGGGACCAACTTTGTGGGTGCTTCCAAAATCTTTCAGACTGTAAATCAATTCACTCAATCAGCGGAATATCAGCAAAATGTTCAATCCTTCCTAGCTGGTCGGAATATCAACTGGCACTTCAACCCCCCCTCAGCACCCCATTTCGGTGGTCTGTGGGAAGCTGGAGTCAAGTCAGTAAAAACCTTATTACATCGTACAATAGGCAATCACCGTCTAACATATGAGGAATTAAACACCTTACTTAGCCGAATCAAGGCTACTCTCAATTCTAGACCACTTGGGGCTTTAAGTTCAGATCCTCGCGATTTCGAGCCACTTACACCCAGTCATTTTTTAACCATGACGTCAAATACGACCTTACTAGATCTCGACTTAACCGACGTTCCATTATCACATATTCAACGATGGCAGTTAATAAAAGACATTCATTCCCATATTTGGCGACGTTGGAAAAATAAATATCTACAGTCATTGCAACAAAGAACAAAATGGATCACATCCAAAAACGGCCTTCAAATAAACACATTGGTAATTATTCAACAACCCACTCCATTTCTCCAATGGAAAATAGGAAGAATTTTGGAGTTGCATCCTGATCAAGATGGTATCACACGCGTCGTAACTATCCAAACACCCAATGGGATTTTGAAGCGTCCGGTGGTAAAGGTATGTCCTTTACTATTCACATGAATGCTAGAACGTGAAGTATTCCTTTGTTAAGTTTTCCTATTATTTTTATTGTTATTCTTTTCTTAAGTTTTTCCTACTATTATTATTACTTTATTGTACCAACTGGTCAAATTATTTATCTCCCTTTACAAATCACCAACGACAAAGGCACCATCCACATTATTGTCACTTCAGTGCTGCGTCATCTACAACACTTGCCTTCTGATGTTCACTGGCATTCTTCAGGCACAACATCTCATTTTCACTTTTTTTTAAACACTGGAAGCGTTTAACGGGGCAATATGTTCAGGAAAATTAATATTCGCCAACGGTGTAAGAATATTAAAATTATCATCCACGCCAATTACCAGTGTTTATAATGAGCAGTACCCATTTTATAATATCGTTTAATATTGTTCGCGTTATATTTATCCCTAATTAAGAAATGTTCACCCAATTAATAATCACATATTCCTACAAATAAAATTTAATCTCAAATCCATTATTCATTTTCTATAATTTTAATCTCGAACCCATTTTTCTGTTTATATTAATTAATCTCAACCCCATTATTATAAAACTACCATCGGGTATAAAAGGCCGTGCCACACAGCACACATTACCAACACATCCGGCAATTCGCCAAATCGGTGAAAAAATTCCCGATCTTCATGGTATACTGGCATCGAACCCAGATAACAAAAAGATCTTCTCAGAAACGTCCGTCCTCTACATGTCGGTTAGAATCAAACCTTACCATTCGAACTCTCCCGCTCAGTGCTTCTCGTGCCAAAGATTCGGTCATTCTAGTCTGCACTGTGGCTATGCGCCGAGGTGTGTAAAATACGTAGGCCCCCACTTGGCTAAGGATTGTTCAAAAATTAAGGAGGCTGATCCCAAATGCACCAACTGCGAGGGAACACACACAGCCAACTATTCAAAATGCCCCACCCTACTCAGGGAAAAAACATCAAGGCGTCCTGTTAGGCCCAATACAATAACACTTCCGAAAACACTCACACCCGACCCATCACCAAAACTACCCATAACTACTCCCCAACCAGTAAATTCAAAACTGTCTTATGCATCCATCGCAGCCAACTCCTCGGTAAACTCTAAATCAACACACGACATTCGAGAAATTTCGGCACAACTAGTAGCCCTAATCCCCCTAATCCAATCCGGGAAGGCTAATGTTAAAGACGCTATTCTTATGATTCTGACAATACTACCCCTACTTCTAAACCAATCATAATGAGCCTAAAAATTATTTTCTGGAACTGCCAAGGCGTTCTTCGGAAACGTCTTGAACTAATCCATTTCATTCAGACCCATAATATAGACATTCTTCTACTTAATGAAACTCATCTCTCTGACCAATCAAATTCACCATACCAAATTTTTCCGGTTATTTCACAAATCGTCCCACGGTTCCCGGTCGTCCGTCGGCCGGGGGCACTGCCATATTCGTCCACGGCAGAATATCACACCACCCACAAATAATACACACAATAAACATTGAAAACACAACATTACACATTCGCACCACACATTCTGAACTCAGGCTTGTCGCTGCGTACAAGAGACCTCAAAACCTTCTTCTCCCATCAGAAATCGAAAACCTTCTCGACCCTCCAGCTCTCACCATCATCGCAGGAGACCTCAACTCAAAACATCAATCTTGGTTCAGCCATAGTTCCAATCCCGCAGCCACCGCTCTGGCCCAGTAAGCTGACTCCAGAGAGGACATCGCCATAATCGCACCCGATTAGCCGACCCACTATCCCAACAACCCCGCCAATTTACCCGACATTCTCGACGTAGCCATAATGAAGACTGGGCGCCTTCAATACCACCTAGAAAATCACCCAACAGAGCTCAACACTCCACCACAACTCAACTCGTCAACGTCATCGACGAAATCTCAAACTCCCTAAACCGTAGGTACAAAACAGCGGCAGCCTTGTTGGACGTCGAAAAAGCGTTCGACAAGGTCTGGCATGAGGGTCTCATCTACAAACTTATCAAATCAGGCGTTCCGAATCAATTGATCAATCTAATAAAATCATTCATAGTCAACAGAACATTCCACGTTAGAGTAGCCAACAGCTAGGAATATTCTAGCAGGTGTCCCCCAAGGCTCGAGCCTTTCTCCCCATTTATTCTCTATATACGTAAACGACATGCCGCAAGACCCAAACTGCAAAATAGCTCTTTTTGTCGATGACACTCTCTTCTATGCTACCAGTAACACACATATCCACCCAATAGATCGACTTCAAAAACAACTAACTCTTGTCCAACCCTGGTTCGACGACTGGCAGATCACAATTAACGCACACAAAACCAACACAATTCTGTTCACAAACAAAAGTCCCTGCGACTGCCCCAAAATAAAAATCAAACACTCGGAAATAAAATGGTCCACTTCAATTAAATATTTAGGCGTAACCATAGACAAAGACATCACATTCAATAAACACATCCCCAACATACTCAATAAAGCAAAATATGTTAGACACTCACTCTACCCATTAATAAACACAAACAGTCCTCTCAGTCTAAATTTAAAAATCTACAAATATAAAATCTACATAAGGCCCATAATCACATATACAGGACCGCTTGGTCCTCAAACACTGCCGCATGCAACTGGAGGTGACTAGAAGCCTTCCAGTCAATCACACTCCGCACCATCACAGGCCAACCGTGGTTCGCATGCAACTAAATAATTCACAATACTACTAAAATAGACTCACTTCAGGATACATTCGAACACATGCGCGAATAAGCGAAACAGCGCATACTCCTCTCACACCACCCTCACATATCAGGAATCGGTGCTCGCTCTCGAGTCACTCAAAGATTTAAGTCACTTCCGATTTCGTTTTAACCCGTCTCTCTTCGACATAAATTCCAAAACCCTCATGGAATAATATCCAACCCTCTGAAAAAAGCAATAGCTTGGAGCGAGAATTCTTCCACAAAGCATAGCATAGCACACATTACTATTCTTCCTTCAGCGTTGTAGTGAGACCTACCCGGGCAGATTCGCGCAACGTCTGAAGGAATCGACCACAGTTCGGCTGTCTGTCATTATGGCCGTTTGCTTCCTTTCTTTTTTTCTCTCGTTTGTTTAAATGAAATAATGAATTTCTAAGTGTGTAAATTAATAATTATTAAATTTGTCAATTGTGTAAATAAAAACCTTGCAATAAATTTTCAATTTCAAATGTTAAATTTTGTCTTCTCTCATTCTAACTCTCTAAACAAATGATAATAATATTACGTCTCATGCGCAAAGGACTTGATCTTACCCCAAACAGTACGAGATACTTTGAAAAACTCGCTAGTACTTGAGTCCATTACGCACTCAGGAAACGCCAAATTCGGTTGCTCTCCTATTTGGTATTCGTCAGCGACATGAGCGTATGTTTCAAAACATTTGTTTAATTCTTTATAACATCCTTCCTCAACACCGATAATAAATAAATAATTGATGGATAAATATTTTAAAAACATGGAAAATTCAATTTAAAAAAAATTAAAAAGGTACTCTTAAAATATTTAAAAAATATGTATAAAAAATGTATTTGTATTTATACTCAAATATTTAAAAATTAGTAACATTTAATTAGTACCAATTTAATTGAAAATTCATGAAATGGTTTTATATCTTACCAAAATTCGATTATTTATATTAGATAAAAAATTGCAATTAAAATAAATTTCGTTCTTGACTTATAAATATTACTAGGTAACTGATACCTACATACCTACCTACTAAATATTATGGCTAAATTAAACTTATTTTACTTAATGTGTAGATCATTTGAACTAAAATATCTATTAGGTACTTATCAGTGCCGCGACAATTGGGTGTGCAAGGTGTGCATTGTACACGGGCCCCATTAACTCTTAAGGGCATTCAAATCGAAATTCATTATTGAAAATTCAGATGTTTAGATCCCTCATAACTTTTTATAAACGAAAAACTTACAACTTTTATTAAAATATGACAATAAAGTATGTGATTTATTATTTTATCACAAATTAGTAATTACGTATTCAGCTTGATTTTGAACCATTATTTTTATTATAAGCAACGATTGCTTGTTGACCGAACACTCATGTAAATTTGTACGGTTAGGTATGTTTACTAATCAGGTCCTGGATTTTTTTTTTTTTTTTTTTGGTAATATACTATAGTTGGGTCCGGGGATGTAATAGAGGGTTCACTTTTCACTTTTTTTTCGTCAATGCGTAAAGCCAAATTTTTTTATTTGATATGCGGGTATACGATGTTATCATTAATATTGGAAAATATCACCATAGAAACTGATAAATGATATGTTTATGGGATATACAACTATACCTACTAGCCTATAGTTATAGCAGAAATAAGTCCGTGTTAGGTATTACCATGAATGTTGTACGATTACTGTAAATTATTGTAGGAATATTATAAAATCTTGTTATCATTATGTATAATAAAATAATTTAAATAAACTTACATGACCTTTCAAATATTGATATGTGGTTTGGCGAAGAAGAAATAAAAGAATTAACTCGTAGATTTTTAATAAATACAGATGATGGAATCTGTGGTTTTAGAAAATGTGTTGATATTGTTGATAATATAACAAATAATGAAGAATTATGACAATTAGAAAATTTTAGCAGTTTGATGTTTCCACAGCTGAATGTGAAAAAGGGTTTGAAGTCAAGATGAATTTAATATGTTCAGATTTTAGGTCTAGGTCGTCCGTAAAAAAATTCTAGTTCAATTCTAATTCTTTGTTTCAATTGTTATATGGTAACCGACTGATTATGTTAAAAGTTGCAAACATATAGGTCTACAGAAGACAATAGATTTCGTAAATTAGAAATGCCCAAAGTCAGTATAAGACAAAATTTAGTTTATGGGTGATTTTATAATTTACTTTCTATTTTCTATTATAAATGTTTTTTTTTATGTATATATAAGAATGATCTCATAAGAAATGATTGATGAGAATTCTAGTAAGGGGCTACATAAAATGGTTGTGACCTATACTTTAATCGGGTAAGAAATATTAAATGCCTCAAAATGATTCCTCACACATTTTTAATTATTTATATATTTATAATTGATATATTGATGAAAATTGTACAATATTTAATTTATTTAAACACTTTCTATATTTGTATTATTATTATTATTATTTATTTTTTTTTTAATTTTATTTTGATTTCTACTGTCAGATATTATATAATTTCATTGTAATTGGAATATTTTTTTTTCCTTAAATAAATAAATAAATAAATAATAACCAATAGGTATAGTACCAATATTAGTAATATTATATTGGTGTATCTTTCGTCGTCTATACAACATTTTTGTGTTCTGTTACTTGAAAAAATTTAATAAATAAATAATATTATTTTTAAATTTATAACAATTTTTTATTTTTTTTTTTGATAGTTTTTATTTACACTCAAAAAAAATTATTGGGAAAATTTAACTTCTTGACTTCTTGTGATCTTTTTAAAGTACCAACTAAAATTAATTTTGTCAGAAAGCTTTTTATCCGAAATCTCTTACTCGATTTCTTCCTATCCTAAAAAGTGTAAGAGATAGTGGAGAAACGTCAGCCATTTAAGCGGAAATTAAAATTTCAGCAGATCAAATATCCGAATCTATCGAAATTAAATAGAATAAAAAAATTAAAATATACTAAGTACAATAATGTAATTACGTTTCAAATTTTTAAAAACAGGAAAATATTATTTTTAAATATTGCATGTGACTATTATTTTACTCACGTTGGGTAAATAATACCAATCATATACAAATATTATTATGTATATAATATATTAGTGTTATTGACTTATTATTATATTAAGTTATAGGATTGATTTAATTATAAAATCAATGGTTATAACCTATAGGATTCAAAATGTGGAATGTGACAAATGTAATGAAATGTCATGTATATAAAATATTATAAAGAATATTATTATACTTTACTTTCAAGAACTTACATTTTTCTTTTTATGGAACTGAATTAATATTAACTTAATTTAGCACTTTCATTTGGAAAATCCTTTGTATGCCACACAGAAAAAAAAATACTACAAAAATATAGTTAAATTATTATAATTATTTCCACTATATAATGTTTATTTTAGTCAAAAATAAAAAGTTATTATATTATCTACCATAATTTATAAATATTAGTACCTAATAAATCTAATTAATTCCAGTATAAATTTATGGATAAAAAGCTGGGAAAACCGAAAAATATGTGTAAAATCGTACATCCGTGCCCGTCGTCCATTATTTAGTTGCATTAAGAGGATGTCAGCGCCAAACAATTTGCAACAAAAAACTCATGTTAGCCTTTCTCGTTTTTAACAATTTATAAATATATTAGAAACGAAACAAAAAACAAATTATAGATAACAGCATTATCTAGCGCTTTACGGAGTTTTATTACGATATTTAAATTTTTTTTAAAGTTATTATAGTTATTAAAAAAAAAATAAAAAATTTTGAGTTTTTAACAATTCATAAAAAATGTTTAAATGCACATATCGAAAAACGGCTCCGTAAGGCACTAGATATAATTTTGTTTTTGTTTCATGTTTCTAAGATATTTGTAAGTTGTTAAATATGCACAAAAAATATTTTCAATTGTAAGATTGTAATTTTTCTTAAAATATTCTAAAAATTACCTATATAGAACCCTTTAAAAATAACCGAGCTGACATCCTCTTATTGTTTGTATGTACTTCGTTGCTGTTTGGTAAATTCTACCAATATAGGTAGGTAGGTATTATTATTTTAGCAAGTAAGTAGGTACCTACTCAGTGGCATGGCGTATAGGTATAAGCAGTGTAAGCGTTGCTTACATTGACACTTTGAAACAATTTGGTGTTTTTAATTTTATACTCGTAATATTATGTAAATTATGTAAATAATATTTTATATTAGGTATATTCTTATATAATTTCTTAATAAACAGTTTCATTATCGATAGAATTTTGATCAAATAAAAATATTTTAAAAATAGACATAATTATTTATGGTCAAAATCATGGACCATTATATTAAGCCGGGTACACACCGGAGCATTTGGTCGTAACGTAACGCCGTAATGTAACTGTAATGCTCTAAAGTGTTACTGTACCATTCGTGTGTGCTCGGCTTGCGACGCGGTCGCTCCACCCGGGTGTCGGTTTTCTGACGAACATCAAAGGAATGATATATAGGTATATATATTACGAGTTACGACACGACGCCTAGTGTGTACGGTACCTGTTGCTCGCAGCGAATCGTCCTATTTTATTTTATTTTTATTAATTTAATTTATAATATATTATTATATTTATATATTATTTTATATACATATTTTACATTAGTAAATCAGCCATCCTATACATAAATTCCCTAATGCTTTCCATACTTATATATTGGTAGGTACACCATCTGCAGGACCCACTGTTTTCTTAATTTTTATTTTTCTAACTGCACTCTACAATTCTTCTTTTCTTATTAAATCCACTTACTCAAAATCCATTAAACTCGATCTACTGCATCTCTAGGAAATTCCTCATTTAATAATTCTTTTCATCTATTTATCACCTTCCTTTTGTCTTTTGTTAACACTCTATCTTCATCTTTTATATAACTACCATACATTAAAAAACCCCTGAATTGGTTTTCCCTTCCCATAGCCAGCTTGTATACTTATTTTGTTCCTAATCTTTCATATAACTTATCATACCTACCTACTTCTTTGATTTAGTTTTACTCACTGCACATTTTGCTGCTTTACATAAACTTTTATATTGTATTTAATCATCCCTATTCCTGGTTTTGTGCCTTTCCTTAAATTGTGTTTGTTTCTTTGATATTACGTATCTCTTTTACTTCTTTAGCCCATCACCATGTTTGCTTATCCTCTGGTATACTAGTACTACTCTCGCCAACAACTTCTTTAGCTTCTTTCTTAGCACCCTCTGCTACCTGTTCTCACATTTAGTTTATATTCCCTTCTATGTACACACTATAGGAAATATTATAAATATTATAGTAAGTATATTAGTATTTACTATGCTATATTAACTAAAATTTAGGTACGTACATACTATGCACACTCCAGTCTCATTTAGCTTTTTTGTAAATATTTTTTAATTTCCACCATCTAATCCTTGGTTCATTATTTTTCCTACACCAAATATTCATTGAATCTTCTTTCTAATAATTTTATGGGAGGTTAAGATATCTTAGAAATTGAATATGTAAACAATATTAATACCTATATATATAGTATGTATGCATTGACTCAGGCTTTGAACATTTTCCAAAGTGTATTTTAATATATCTTAATACCTTCTTAAATGTTATTTCAATCCGTGGTCACTCAGCCGAGATATATATATATATAAGTTTGTCATTTACAAATTTATAATTTACATATATATCGGTTCCAATAATATAATTATCACTTATTGTTTCCAAAATATGTGGATTCTGTGTAATATCTATAACAGATATTATTGGTTCTGAATTATGTCTGTTTAAATTAATAACTATTCAATAATTCTTAGATTCAAATAAATTACTATTTAAAGTTTTCCCAGATTTTTAAGGGGTTCTATAAAATCTAACATCTAAAATATTTTAAAAGTATTTTGATTATTTTATTTTTGAATATTTCTCACTTAAGCTAGAGTAGTTATTATACAGTATCTATATTATGTAGGTATATTGTATAGGTAGTTTATGTTTTTGTCATAGAAAGATTCAAAAATAAATTATACAGTACAACATTATCTAGCTCCTCATATTACATGTACCTATAGTCAAATATTGTTATATATATTTTCACACATTTTATGAGTTATTAAAAATTAATTTTTTAAAAACTATAGATTTAAAATTTTTTTTAAAAGGATAAAATGAGCCGACCATCTTTTGGTAAGTACCTACATATTAGACTACCTATTTAAATGTTCTGTACTTTTTATACTGGGAATTAGGAATATTTTTTAAAATTTTCTATAGGGGTTCTAGTTTTTACAGAGGGAAAATAGTATATTAGATACCAATAATTACCATACATACATATAAAATTAATAAAATATTATATATATAGGTACTAATTATAAATTAGTTAATTTTAAAAATATATTAATTATTATTATTTGATCTATTTTGGTACATAGAAAAATAGTTATGAGGTCTTTTATGCAATAAATTTATTTCTATATTAAAATAAAAATATTGAAAATACATTTTCTTTTCCATGTAGATAAATGACAGCTAAATACTATCTATATATTCTATTCTATGATACTATATACATTTGAACAATTTTCAAAAACATCTTAAATTACTCATAAAAATATAAATCTTAGTTTATAGGTACACAAGTTGTTAATTATTTTAATTTTATTTTTCATTAGGACAGCTGGTTAAAATTATTTTTTTGAATACAATTATTTTAAATTTAATTATTGTAGAAAACAGTCTTGTATCATCAAGCGGAAGCTACAAATGTACATCATATAGTTAGATTTTGTTTTTTTTTTTCAAAATTACATTTATTTATTTTTTTATTCAAAAGGAAAATAATATACAATTTTAATTTTAAATTCGGTTTGCAGATTTTATTTTATTTTCAATACAGGGTGGAAAACTTTTAATATTTGTTCTTGCACAAACAGAGCAAAAAAACTTTGAATAAAATATACTGCATTCTGGTTTTATACAAACATCTTTGTCACACACTGAACAAACTGATCCTAATATTAAGAATTGTTTTTTGTTGCGAGGAGAAAATGGATCCCTTGCTAGATAATAATCGATTTTCATTCTAATATTACGATTAAATGGTACACGGTTACTAAAACAATCATATCGTTCAGTCATATTACAGTTTTTACATAGAAAAATTGGCCTCTCTTCTACTATTATTTCTGGTCTGAAAAAAAGTAAATTAAAAATTAATGTAATAATAATATTATGTATACTCTACCTGGAATTAGGGTGAATGGGGTTAGTGCAAATCCTAGTTTAATTTCTAAAAGAAAATATAATTCGGTAGCATAGATATATAAAATATTTTACATACATTTTGAAACACATACAAATATTTCACAACACTGTGGTGTTTTTAGTTTTTTTAATTAATAATAAAACTAGAAATTAATGTAACAGATACAAGAAATTCGCCAGCGTAAACCGGTGTAGATTTCCCCTTAAAAACTAAACAGGTGTAATTTAAAGAAATTCGCTGGATTAAACCAATTTAAAATCGGGACACACTGGTTTACTTTTTTTCAACTGATGTACCGAGGTAAACGAGAAATACCCGATCCCGATGATCTGTCTCCACCCCATACTTGACTTCCTTTTTTATTATCTATTATTACATTACCATTTATCAATTTACACATTAAATAATTAATTTTAAAGAGTTATTTATATTATATATATTTTATACCTAATGTCCTAATGTTCGTAAAATAATATTATAATATACCACGAATGTTGTATAATGTGTGATAACTGATAATAAGAATTATGAAGGGGATAAACTAATTAATGTCACAAATTTCTAAGTAAACTGGTGTTGCACACCGGTTTACACTGACGAATTTCTTGAATGTGTAAAAAAAAAAAAATGAGATTGTAGGTATATTATTGAATCTTTATAAAACATTTATAATAATGCTATACCTAAAAATCTATAATTAACCAAAACTAATATTGTAAAATAGTAAAATACTTCTTAATGCTTATTAACTTACTCAGTAACATCAATCTTAATCGCTTCAGTTTTTTTATCTTGAATTTCAGTACAATCTTCATCATCATTTATTTCTATTTTTATTTTTATTTCTGGGTCAAAATGTTCATCCTTAACAGACATTTTGCATCTGTAAATAATTATGAATGGGATTAGCTTATTTAGAATTATGTATCCATCATACAAAACCAAAAAAATTATTTATACTAACATACCAGATTTTTTTTAGCTATTGATGATAACAAAATAAATAGTTTTAATTTTAAAGGTACTAGAATTTTAAACAGACCAACTACAATTTAATATCTGTAAAACATACAATATAAATATTATTATTTCAATAAATTTAAATATTAATACAATATTTTTATTTCATATAGGTACTCATAAAACTATATTGTGTTGTATAAAATTTGTTTAGTGTGAATTAAATATTTTTTTTATGAATTTTAAAAACTTGATATTATTTTATATTGTTTACTCTATGATTTCAATATAGATAATAAAAATTAAAATAAATAAAGTTTTTTCTTTTTACTATATTTTATTTATATTTTTTAAGTTTTGTGTCCTTGGAATAATATATGATAAGCAGAGTAAGATAACAAAATATAATAATTAGATTAAGCTTTATCACAATAATAATAATAATAATAATTAATAATAAAAAAAATAATATTATTATTAGATATATTTTTATTAATACAATAATTAAAATAACATGATATAGGTACTTCTAAATAGTTTTTTACTTAAATATTTATTAAGCTTTTAACGTTTTTATGATTTGTTGACACTTCCACATTAATTTTATACTTGTAAGCATTTCATATTTATAAGATTTGCATGGAGAAGACATCTGATACAATAATTAATGAGCTGTTTGACTCTTTGGACATCAAACTTCCTAGTGTTCCTGATTCAGATAGTACATCCATTTACTCGATGGCAGAGTCAATTAAAAAGCATAAACGACATGATAAATCAAAGAAACACAAAAAGCACAAGAAAAAATCAAAAAAATCCAAGAAGAAAAAACACCATTCAAGGTCCAATTCACCTGATGATTACATTGAGTTGAAACTAAAAAAAAATAAACTTGAAGATGCTAAATCTGGTATGCCAGTAACATTAGATGTAGTTATGGAAACAATTGTAACTACAGCTAATGAGAAAAGCGAGGAAGTCAAAGATAATATACACAATGAAAATGAGAACAATCATAAAGACAAAACTGATGAAAGTAAAGTACAAGCATCAGAAAATGATATTAATCAAACAAGTAATTACTTTTAACATGTTAATATGTTTTAACAAACTCAAGTATAATTTTAAATAAATCTTGTTCCTTTAAATTTTCAGAAATTAATACTGTAGGGGTAAATAATGTGAAGATAATTATTAAGAATTTAAAAGAAAGTCGTGTATATCATGAATTGATTAATGAAATTCAAGAAAAAGAAAGACTGAAAGCTGAAAAACATGAAGATGGAGAACTTGGCTGTTCTTTACATAATTTAGAAAAAAAGATAAAAAAAGGTTAGTGTTAGAGATGGGTCAAACTGTTCAAATTTCAAACCAAATAAAATCTCGAGTATCTACCTATTAGTTTCAGTTTGAAAATTGAATATGTGAGACCAAACATTAAATAAATTAATTGAAAAGTTTTTGGTTTGTTTCGGTTTAAATTTCTTGAATTCTATCGTGATTTGCAGATTTGAAATTTGAACTCAAATATAAAATAAATTGTAGAAATTAAATTATAAAACATTTTTAAATTTAGTACTAGTGGCATTAATGTATACCTATATGGAACACAACTTTTAAAGTGAGACAAGACCATTTAAGACTAACA
The DNA here is from genome assembly GCA_025469235.1 of Pemphigus obesinymphae. Classification (NCBI taxonomy): domain Eukaryota; kingdom Metazoa; phylum Arthropoda; class Insecta; order Hemiptera; family Aphididae; genus Pemphigus; species Pemphigus obesinymphae. Next base: position 24,719 of record JAIPRL010003160.1, on the reverse strand, counting down.
CAAACATCTGCTGATAAATTGATATTTCTATATATGATAATAATTATTAATCTTTAAGTAGCAATAATAATCTATAAAAATTAAGACCATAATACAGTATAGTATAAAATACTTATTATATGTACGTATAATATGTATCATATAAAAACATAGAAAATTAAGCGGTCTAATTTTAATACAATCGACCTTTTTTCAATAGTAATTTTGATGTATAAATTAATTCAAAATTGATAATGTCCTAGTTTCAAATTTTAAACTCCTTGCTAAAACTCAGTAAATTTTGAGTAAGACAATGGTATAAACATCAAAATGACTTTAAACCAATTTACCTATTTTATGTCAATATCAAAAATGTGCATTTCCATTAGACAAATGAAAATTATACTACGTGCATGTAAATTTAAAAAGGCCAAATTATATAATATACAAAGAAGTGTTTTTTTTTTAATTGTCCTCTATTACCCAAAATAAACATAATTCAAATTTGTCAAAAACTCGAGGAGATATAAAATATTTCCCTTTCCAGTCATCTCAAACATACTATAATAGGTACATAAATTAAAAGTATAAATGTGTTATTATATTATATTATATTATATATTATATTTTGTAATATCTTAAAAATTGTTAATAAAACATATAAACATATTTAGAATTTCAGTATTAAAAAAAACTACACTACATTTTATGTTTTTATGTATGTGTATTATCATTCCTGAGAAAAATTTGTTTTGATTTTAATTTATATTAATTGTGTACAATAATAGTTGTCATATTGGAATATGAAAATAGGTAATGTTCGTTTTGGAGTTTATTAAATATTTTAAAAGTTGGTCCGGGTTTGAAAATATTAGAAAAAGTGTGGTTTGGCCCATTTCTAGTTAGTATCATAAACAACTTAATTAAGTTGGTATAAATGTACTTAAACTGTTTTTCTAAAAATGTATAGAAAAACATAAATCAAAAAAAAAAAAAAGATCGCGAAGCAAAAATAGATCAATTACTCCAAAACGACATAAGAAACGTAAGAGGTCTCATTCACATAATAATAAAGACAGGTATGCTTTTTTATTATTACTTGTATAAAAAATATTTTAGACTTTTTGCATGGCTTTAATGTGCTTCTCTAATAATAATAATAATAATAATAATAATAAAATATAGTTATTAGTATAATATACATTCCTGTATACATTATACATAGGTACTACAAATATTATTAATAATTAATATTATGTTCTGTGACAATATATTATATTACATTTTAATTTTTTAAAGTACGGACGTTTTTATTGTTACACACAAAATGTATAATTTAATTAATTATTATATTCATCATTTGTCTAGGAATTCAAGGCATGATGATTTCAAGAGACGGCGATCTAATTCAAGAGATCATGATGATTTGAACACTAAATGTAGAAATAAAGATAGTAATAATAGATCAAAAGAAAAAAGCAACTACCATAAAAAGTCCATAACTCCAGATAGAGATTTAAAATTGATTAAACGTTCTAGATCAAGAGATAGTAATAAATCAAAAAGGTCAACAGTTAATGAAAAAAAAAAATATCGATCCAGGTCTAAAGAAACCTCCAATAGTCGGACAAGACATAGATCTCATTCTTGGTAAATATTTATATTTTAATTTTTAATATTTAACAATAATTATATTATTTTTTTCAGCGAAAAAATTGATAAAAAAAAACTATTTAAAATAGCACGTAAAAATGCCTTATCACTAGTACAACAAGGTGTACTACCAGTGGGAAGCGTAAAAAAAAATGACAATTTACCTACTAAAACTGTAGATGAATTAACAGGTAACATGTTATATTTGAAATATTTTCCTATAAAAATGTGCTATTTTTTATTATTGTTAATTTTGATTTATTTTTGTAACTAAAATGTAACACTCTGATTCAAGTGTTATTATTTCTATGAAAATATTTAGACTGCTAGTGATGATTCTAAATCATTTTTTTCTGTGAGACTCACTTCTCATTATACAAAGTATATTAAATATATTATATTATATACATGATTACAGCAATTGATCCTTTTGCTGTAGGTACCTGAAATTTATTCTCAATTTTAGTAGGTCAGTACAATTTATTTAATGGGCCTAATGTGGTAATTAATAAATAAATTATTGAAAATAAATAATGAAATTTAATTTTAAAATATTTTTCAGATGTTTTTTTATTATAAAAAATCACAATAACTCAGAATTTTTATTTTCCTTCCTTTAATTTATGTCTCCCATACTTTTAAAATTAATTATTTAAAAATTGAATACCAAATTTTGAGGTAAATATTCAAGTTTATGATTTAAAATTTTTGATTTTGCTATTTAAAATATGTGTCTATGCCATTGTGATGATAAAAAAAAAAATGATCCACTTGCATATAGGCCTGTTTACATACAAAATCCTAGGCATACTTATGTATATTGTATATACACACACATATAGTACTAGGAACCTATTGCTTGGAAAGAGAGCATAGAGAAAGAGATTTAACTATAGTACTCTTTAAAATGTACAAAAACTTATAAAACATTAGTTATAAATTATTCATATTTTCGTTATGAAAACTAAAATAGAATGATATCATTAAAATAGTGAATATTATGTTAATATATACATATATATATATATATATATATATAAATAAAGCTAGAACATAAATAAATAACTAATTTACGGCAATCATCATATTTAGTTAAATTTTTATTAAAATTGTTTAAAAATATATTAATTAATATATATGACATGACGATAAAATTTGAATTAATTAAAAAAATTATACATTATTAATAAGTTGTAATTGTTTTAGATTTTTGTCGCAAACTTTCAAAGAAAGACAAGGATCAAGATGATGATTTATCTTATTCATCTTCTGATGAAGAATTTAAGCAACCTTTCCATCATCCATTTTTGGTTAAGGATAGACCCAATATTGTCATGAATATTAGAGTAAGTTAATATCAATACAGTCTTAAATCTAAGTTTCATTAGAATTTCCCAAATGTATGAGTTTAAAATGAATATAATGATTTTATACGATCAATCCTTTTCATTTTTTTTTCGCATCAGGTATCATATGGGTAACTATAAAACTATAAATTAGACATAAATAAATAAATTAAAGTAAAGTAGGAAAAATGACACACACGGAAGAAACCTTTGGGGTATGTAAATTCTTAAAAATCCAAGCTCATAATATTTTTAACGTTGATTATCATAACTAGTGTTGTAGCCAGAATTATTTTTTGACGAGGGAGAGGAAAATACTATATAATTTACGTGAACTGTACACATGGACATTTTGGTACTGTTATTTTAGATCTGTCATTTGAATACTGTCAGTTTGGCGACGGACCAGTGTATTACTTAATAAGTATATACAATCCACAGTGCTGGCGTCATACCCTTCAAATTTAAAAACCCATCCCTACTAAATTACTCATTATACAAAATATTTTATGCTATTCAAAATTAAAGAAGACTAAATTTTGAATAAAAATTTCATATAAAGTATTCATTCTGTAAAAATGATAATTTACATAGTATAACATACCAATTCTATGATTATATATATAGATAATTATATTAGTAGGTACAATATTTTTTTCATTTTTTCCAACATGTATTATTTAAGTATGAAATGTTTTTGAATTTTGGGGAAATAATAGATCTATAAATTTAAAATTTCCACCAAAAACGTATGTATAAGTACATGAAAGTAAACATTTTTTTGAAAATTTTTACCTATTTTTTGGGTTACTTACAATTTTCAATTTTGAGACATTTCATTTATAATAGGTAGATATAACTTTTCTACTTTACAGGAGAAATAGATTTTTTTTTTATAAATATGTATTTTTTGGATCAAAAAAATAATGGTGAAGTCAAAATTTGGTGATGTAACTTGGTTTTATTCGATTCCTGATTCTTCTAAATAATTTTTTGCACTTATTTTGTTCATTATATTATTAGTATAATTATTATTATATATTATTAATATAATCTACAGTAATTGTTAAATATATCCACTAGTTTTGCTCTGAATTGTTTTTTTTTTAGAAATAAATGATTATCATTGTTTTCAAATTCAATATATCTGTCATCATTATCCTACCAACGTGTGAAGTGCTTCCACTCCCTACTGACTGGCTTTTCAATCAATAATTTTAGGTTTTAAGTACTTATGTTTTCATATGCAGGGTTGGGCAGTATTAATACATGTACCTATCTATGTACAACTCTTATGCGGAGCTTGTATCACATATCTTACCAAGTTTTGTATTTATATCTTATATCTTTTTAAACGAAAAGATACAAGATACATTGACAATAAATTGTAAAATAAAATAATCGATTTGAAAAATATATAATAATAATAAATATTTAAAAAAATAAAACCTGAAAAATGAATTTTTTTATTTGTACTTGAATCTTAATAAACACTTTTTATAATTAATAAATAAATAATATATATATATATATATTACTGAAAATGTTGATAAAATAAAATAGATAAACTCAAAAATATTATTATTCATTATTTTTATTTATTTTAGTTTATTACGACACAACTATTCTAATCAATATCTAATCGTCAAAATTACAAAATAATTAAATTAGAAATCGGTTAAATATTAATTAAATATTGCTATTTTATTAATTGTATTTGTTTTGTATATTTGTTATTTATAGTTTATATTACTTATTATACAAATTGCTAAGCAAATTTAAAGTAATAAATGTGAAATATTTGTATCTTGTATCTATACTAGGTACAGAAATTTATGTATCTTGTATTTAGATACTTTTTTTTTAGTACCTTGCCCAACCCTGTTCATATGTCACTGGTTGGTTTTTTGGGCCCAGGATAAATTGTATATTTACAAAAATATATAAAAAAAATTTATATATAAATTATTACTTTATCGTATACTTTAAAACTGACAAAAACTGTTTGGAGGGGAGGTAAACTCCCCCCTGTCTGGAACGCCCCTGATTTCTAGGCGGGATGGGATACATCTATAGTCGTGTCTGACTATAGTATACAATTTATAATTAAATATGATATTATTATATTATACATTTTTAATAGTCGAATTTTAACAACATACCCATTGCAAATATAATAATATATTCTATGTTAGTTGTTATTATTTAATATTTAAGAATGCAACTCAGTTACCTACTAAATCATTTCAAGAAAAAACTATTGGTCAAGATGTATTGAGACAGCAGTTTCCTGTATCCAGTGGCCAAATTCATAGTTTAGCTGTTAACGAATGGGTACCAATAGGCCCCGAAGAGTCTGCAAAATTGAATAAAATCCCCCGATCAGATGAAGGTAGCAAGCATACTAATAAATTACAAATTCAACAAGCACCAAAAGTTGTTCCTGTAAGATTCATACTATATGTATAGTCCGTGCACGTTAAGAAAGAGCCTGGGCGGTAGACAGAAATTTGTTAGTCACACGCAGGTTTGAGTTATACAGCGTTACCCAAAATAACACAGTATACCATATACACTATACGTGTAATGACATAAGTAAATATTGGCGCTCTGTATATCAACTATGGCGAGGTAACTGGGTGGAAACCGGTTGCTATCGACTTGATGAGACTTTTTCTTAACGTGCAACTACTGTAGTTTTTTTTTTTTAAATAATTTTTATTACCGTGTCTTATTTAGACGGAACCAGTCATTCAACCTGTTTCAAATCCAAATAGTGCTGTAGTTCCTATGGGATATCAGTATACAAAACCAGATATTGAACCACAAGCATTCATAAACCCTTATGTAAACTAACAGATTAATAATATTAATTAATTATTAACCATCTCATAATAAAGGTATTAATAATTGAAGTTTAATATTTTAGGCACATGGCAGTTATTCATTGTTATCATACGAGACCGGACAATTCACTGGTCATACTGGTGCAAAAGTACTAACTCCTGCAGAATTATCTGCCGGATTTCAACCATGGGTAAAAAAGGTAATCATTTAGGGAAATTTTGTTAAATCTTTTCCTATCATATTTTTTTTTTATATAATTACTGGGTATAGCACAATTTTTGCACTGTACATTTTCTTCAATTTCGATATTGATTTTCATTGGGCTTTCAACCACTTGGAAGTACTACCATAAGGTAGTATAAGACTAAATTTTGTTGAATCATTGTTAAATTAAAAAACAATATTTATGTAAATAGTTTGAAAAATTACATTACATTTTAACCATTTATAAAATGCACAATGTTTACGTTTGTAGATACTCAGTTAACAAAATTAATTTAATTGTGCATCTAATAATAAGTTGAATTATTATTCAATATATAAAGAATAGTCTTGATGTAATAAAAGGTTTTATGAATTTTATGACGTCAAGATATTTTCTTGTAAGTCGTATGTTTATTTAGCAATTTATAAAATTGCTAAATAAACATGCGTATTAAGTGCACGAAAGCCAAATGAAAATCTGTTACAGGCAGTATTACTTGTGTTTAACGTATTTAAGCGCTATTTCGACAACACCACAATCGAACGACGATTTGTCTGCTGAACATTCATGGAATATCTGATGCAGCCCCTGGTAATTTTAATAGATACGTGAACGTATGAATTTATGAGTTTGTACGTTTACTGTATTTAGTTAAATTTTATTTTAAAATGGAAACAAAAAATTAAAAATACATAACGTGTATTTTGTAAGTATTATAATTAATGAATGAAAATATAATATTTATATACATTTCAATGTTTATTTAGTTCAACACAGATATTTCTTACTGAAAATTACTCAACTCTGTAAAAATATAATTATTCATACACTATACAATACAGCTATCGTTGTCTATTAGAGACGATAGACTTTGAATTTTCAATACAGTTAATTTATGATTATAGGATCAGCTTAAAAATACAGCTCCTGTAAATAGTGGCATTGGAATTCATTTATTACAAAAAATGGGATGGAAACCCGGCGAAGGTCTTGGCAAAAACCAATCTGGATCGTTAGAACCTCTTTTACTAGATGTTAAAATGGATAAAAGAGGTAAGCTATTTAACTATAATGAAGTATATTAACTTCAATTATGGTTTTCATGTAATAAATATAAAATACAAAGTTATAAATGTTTGTGTAATTAGGATTAGTTACTGAAGAAGAACTCCAAGGAAATCGATGCAAAAAATTTTTGAAAAAAGTGGTACCAACTGTGCTATCACTAGAAGGTAAAATATTGAAATATATACAAACCATGAAGTAGTTTTTTTCATTTAATAAATATACTTTGCTGTAGGAAAACATCCCGTTTCATTATTAAATGAATTTTGTGCAAAGCGCAAGTGGGATATACCTAAATTTAATACATTAGACGAATCTGGACCTAGTCATAGAAAAACATTTATAATGACTGTAAGTATTGAAAATTGTATGTAAAAACAGTTAATTTATTGGGTTTGTTTTATATAGGTAATTGTCAATGGAGTACAATATTGTTCGTCAAGGTGTCAAACAAAAAAATTAGCAAAAATGGAAGCTGCTAAAGCATGTTTAAAAGAAATTGGATTATTAAATTAAATTGAATTATTGATTATTGTAATTTTATAATAAAATGTTTTGATTACTTAAATTATTTGTAATATCATCAATCATCACTTAAGTCAGGATTTGTATACACTAAAAAGTCTTAAAATAATATGCATTTACGCATCAAAAAACCTTGAAGTATGCACTTAATATGCTCTTGAAATTGCAAAAATATGCTTATCCAAAATATATACATTTATATACAAATATTGTTTGTTGCATTGATATTTCTTACTTTAAAATCAAGTGAAGAAATGTAAAAAAAACTACATTTTTAAGAGGTCATTACGAATATTAGCGTTAAAAAAAAATTCAATTTTTATCTTTTATATTTTGAAAGATAATCTTTTAGAAATATTTTAAGTCCCCAACGAATTCAGTATTTAAAATATTGTTATACTTATACCTCTTTGAACAAATCTAGTCTTACTGCTCGATAATTGCACCTGACAATTCAAATTTCCAAATTTTAAAATTTAATAAAAAATTTGAAATAATTATTTTAGATAAAATATTTGTAGTAAATATTCTTATTTATCATTTTTTTTTTTTTAATTTTCAATCTACGATCACTAGGAGAGAAGTGGTACTAAAAATCTAGAACATATTTTAATGCTGTTAACACATGTACTACTTGTATGTACTGCTTGTACTAAATGCGTATTTCTCGAACTGCTGTTTTTCAATGTGGTCGGCATGATAACTGTCAAACCGATCATCCGATTCCCTTTGTTTTTTGTATGCATATTCTTAACTAGATTTTTACATAGATTTTACACCTCTGCATGAAGCATTTCATTTAAAAAGAAAAACATTTTTAAACAATTTGCCTAATAGTTCTCTTGCAACTATTTGAATCCATTTTAGGACAATATAACGTATATGACTTAAAGAGTCATGAAATAATGTATTATGTACCAAAAAAAAAAACATGTACCATATATATATTTTTTTCAACTTCATAATACCATTTTCATAAAATAGATATATTTATACTATAGATGCAGAATATTACGAGAAAAATAATATAAATAATTATACTTTTTCTTTCATAAATATTAAAAATTACTAAACATTCATTTCTGGATAAAATTTAGAGATAAATTTAATTTGATAGACATCAAATTAACAATTAAAGTAGATACCTATTAATTATTATTAATTTTTTAATAATATATAAGGTTAAAACAGTATTTTTTTACTAAGTATTCTATGAAATGGTGCTATATCTAAAATACGCAATTATAGGCAATATAAATTTTTTTCCATGCACACTGCTTAAACATATAGTTGACAATTTTTATTCCCATCAAATTGTATACTCTAAAATCCAGACTAGTCATTACTAAGGCTCTGAAGTTTTTACTAGTGATGGGCACTACCAAATAGTTAATACTATCGAATAGTATTCGATAGTTCATTGAAACTACCAACTATCTATTCAAATAGTTTTACATGACCGAATACTTTTTACGCACTTTTTCAATAAAAACAACCGAATAGTTCGATAAACTATCAAATAGTTTAATATAAATTATATCAACAATATTACCGAATAGTTCGATAAATTATCGATTAGTTTGTTAAACTATTAAATAGTTCGAAAACAACCGAATAGTTAATAAATGAGAAGATAACAAATAAAGTTTTCATAATTATAAATTTTTTTTCTTATTTATCAAATTTTTCAGAATTGTTTTTCGAATGTTAAGTGAGATCACAGATTAAGATATCTCAAACTGTGATTCAGATTTATTTTTGTTTACAAATTAAAAATAATAATACAGTATTCTGTCCATGAGCCATTCAAGAAATACAATTTGGAACTTTAGAATAAAAAGATGGAATATTTTTAAAAAATTATAACATCATTGAGTACCACCCAAGAATAATAATATACATATTAATACAAGTAAAATATACAGATTAGAAATAAAAGAACAGTCAGTAAGGGATGGAGAAATTTGCTTGTTGAGGATACTGGTGGTGAATGTAATGAAATCAAAAGCATTAATAAATCATTTATTTTGATTAAAATGATTCTGAACAAAACTTAGTGTAATATTATTTTCCGATTTATACATTTTTTTCTTTATGATCGGTACTTTTTATTTACATCTACGAAAACTACTTGGAAAATCAAAAAATGACTATAATTTTCTATTCCAATTAGATTAGAATTTTTCATCGTAAATCTCTATACTCAAAACTCTTACTTTATCTATCCAAAAAAGTGTACATACATAAAAAATAAAGATAAAACACATTGTAAAACCAAACCAATATATTCCTTTCTATGCTCAGAATCTAAAATAAGAAAAAACAAAAAGCCAATACCTCATTGTGCTCAGAATTGAATATTGAATAATTTTAGTTTTGAAGACTTGAATATGTTAATAATAATAATGATTAAGCTGTCTTCCTATGGCCCAGTTTTATACATTAAAAAGACCGATTTTTGTTCATCTTGGTGATTGATTGATTAGTCCAATAAAACTGATTACAATTTGTTAACAACTTTACTTTTAATCTTTTTATTCCTTAACTCAAGATTATTTTATAAAATTGAAAATTAATAAACATTTGTTGATCAAATATAAAATTATTAGATACAAAAATTGAAAAAGTAAAAAAGTTGATTAAATGTAAAGTTGTTAATAAATTCAAATCAGTTAGCCAAATCAAAATTGGTCTATACGATAAATTACTACGATGGACAAAACATAATTTTAACATAAAATTTACACACATGCACCTGCACGTTTGTTATTGGTGTGTACAACGATGGAAATGTGTACAGGTTGTGGATAGCAGGGTTTACACACACAATTTAATTATCAATGCATAAGCATTTACAATATTTTTGTATTATTTAAAAACTGTCTATATATGACTTCTTAAAATTAGCCCTCCTTAACATAATTGTACTATATCGGTAATGCTATATTAATATTTTAAAATTATTTTGCAATTTAAAAAATAACTATAATAAACCGAGTTTCGTACAAAATCATTAATTTATCATTTTTCAATCCAAACCAATATCTATTATTAAAAAAAATATATATTTTTCATAAGTCAGCATTATTTACACTGCACTTTATTAATTGTCAATATTTTCCATAGTAAAAGAACAAGTATTTTATAAAACATAATTTTGAAAAAATAAAAAAAAGCAGTATATATTATCTTCTTCTCTATATATTTCAAGGAACCATGGTAGCTAACTTATGCATAAGTGAATGTAACATACCACCACAAATGACTCATCATTGATATCGAACGTGTTCAAATAACTTAAAATGTATTGTTTCTACTCAGAGACTACCACGGTGTAGGAAACACAATTATTCCACACACTGCACCATATCAAGTTGTGGACTCGGTAGAAGAAATCAGTAAGATATGCTGCTTTCTACATATTATATCACTGATAGGGAAAACTGCAGTTTGCCATTACGGTTCTTCCAAACAGGAATAGAGTATATAATAACGATAAAAAAATTAAATAAAGTTATAATGTGAATTTAAACCATTTTTAAAAATGTCTTCATATACCGATTGTAGATTTTTTTGAATTGACGTATTGTGTATGGCGGAGGAATCTTGTTTCTAATATAATTTTCAGAATACATTTTGTACATATATTCCAAACAAATGCTAGTTTCAAAGTATTGTTTTCTCACTTCTCCAGGATATTGGTATGAACTCAAGACCCTAGGAACACTTTTCAAGAAAGCAATCACTTTTTCATATTCTTCGAAGGGTACATCCTCCAGACTAACTTCTGGATCACTTTCAGGTTCATATAAATTGTAATCCTTATTTAGTGGTTTTAAAGATTCTCTCATGAAATCAGTCATAATAATCGGCTCGTCAATTACAATTGCTTGTTTTGGCAGATTAGCTTTCAGTGCAGTTTCTCTATCAGAATACCAACTGTAGTTGATTGGTTTCAGAATGGCATCGAGGCGTTGTTCAGGGATACCCAATGTATTCAAAAAAAATGTTCTGCATACCTTCACCAACTCATCATTCATTAATAAATGGTATATCGGACAGCTCTCAAAAGTATCATCTTCCTTTTTGATCATGCGCAATTTTATTAGTTGAACAATGTTACAGTTTTGTTCAGTTACATTGTGTGACATATGAAATTCTTTATGAATCTCTTTTCGTTGAGGGCCAGGTATAGAATAATAACATGTTAGCAGACAGCTGCAATAAGGAGGGAGCATTTCACCAAAACAGCTTGATAAGTCTTGGCTATAAATAGACTCTGGAATGCCTAGAAAACAATAGATGTAAAAAAATATGATTTACAATATAATAAATACTCATACATAAAGCCAACACAACAGCGTAACTGGTAATCTTTAAGTTTATATAAAAGTTTAAACTAATTTAAAGTCCTTTCACGCACATCTGATACTATTCTGTTCAATATTCAGTCTATCAGAGATAAATTTAAATCAATTCTTTTTAAATTAAAATGTTCTTATATATCCAGCGATATCCAATCAGAGTTCAATTTGGAACATTAACTGGATGATAAAATAAATATTGTGTGATATTTTAGTTTAGAGTTCAAAGTCTGGACCTTATTTGATAAAACCGAAGTTTTAATATTGGTGTACCTACCTATGTAATCATGTCATTAATTCCAATTGACATAATTAGAGATTATACTGGGTTGTATGATTAAAGTAGTCGAAATTACAGGGATAGTGCATATACAATTCACTAATATTAGTATTGATTGAAAATAAGAAAGATTGTTAGACAATATTTTACAAAAGACTCTAAAACGCCCTCGAAAATATATCTTCTTCTCCTTCGCTCCCAACTATTTAGGGTCGGCAATCCTAGTCCTACACTTCCACTTAACTCTATCTCTCATATCTTCTTATCACTTACCATTACATCCTCTACCTCTTTTTTGGCCTTCCTCACCCTCTATTTTCATCAAAATACATTTCTTTTACTAATCTTATGATATCAGTCCATTATTTTATAATTATTAGAAATTCTATATAACTGTGTTATTTGCTACGCGACAAAGTTTACTTTTCATAGGATATATTTTATAAATGGTTTTAATCTAAAAAATATTCCAGGATTAGAAGGCATAGACAATAAAGGTTTTTCAGAAGCTTATTTAAATTGTAATTGTTTCAAAAAGTTAGAATGGCTTAAAACCGGTAACCGGTTTTAAGAAGTATGAAGCGGTTTTAAACTGACAAGTGATAACCACTTATTTTTTTAACTATTTAAAGAACCATTTATTAATATATATGTATTAAAAAAATTGCTTAATACCAGTTACCAGTTCTCAAAATTTTAGCTCGTTACTACTATTTTTGGAAGCGGTTTTAAAATTATTATGTAAGATATTTTATTGTATCTTTAACACCTTCTTCAAATATATTTAATTTTTATTTATCATGAAAAATCAATCTTTTTGAAATATTTTGTACTTATTTTATAATTTTTCTTAGGAAATAATAGAATTATGAGAAATTATATAAATATATATTTTATTGAAAATATAAACGTTTATAATTTTATTTAGTTCTATACATTTTTACATTAAGTGCTACAATGTTAATGTAGTAATTCAAAAAGCAATAAAACTACCCTTCTATGTACATTTTCAATTTCTATGAAGCCCGTGAAAGGGGTGAGTGACATAACCTAAATTACTTTCTTATAGGAATGAACAAATTAGGGTGTAAGAAAATAAAATTCTAATTTTATTTTTATTCACCTATATGTATTAGTAACTAAAATATTGTAAAATAAAATTCTAAAATAGGATTAAAGAATGTTTTCCTAAAATGGAATACTTAATTTAAATAGTTTGTAATTTGTATTGTTCAGTTAAAAATATATAAAATAAAAACAAAGAATCAAAAGTAGGTAGTTTTTTATATAAAATTGCATATTATCATAAAAATATATATGATAAAATTTAAAATGGTGGTGCTATGATCAGATGGGATGGAAAATCTTGTTTTTAATTTTAAAAATATGGTTACCCAAAATTTGTTTTTACTGTCCATTTATTAGATAGATGGAGACGGCAAATTCATGGAGGTATAGCATCTTCTTAAAACTTGTAACTTATTAGAGTAGATACCATTAAGTTTTGGTATACTTCATACTTACTACTTTTACGATTTTCATTTAATAGTTTCATTTTCATTTTTTTATCCGTCGGTATACATTTCTTTTCAAATGACAAAAACTTTCCAACATTATCACCTTCTAATGTATCTAAGTACACATAATCATGATCATTTCCATTGTTTATTGATTTTGGTATCAACATTTCTTCTAGAAACAAAATAAAAATATATATTAGTGTATCCAGAAATGGTGGAAATAGTTTATTTTTTTTTTTAGAATTTCGTACCCATTTTTGTTTCACATTCACAAATATTTAATGTAAATTAAATATAATAGGTATGGACCACGGTTATAATAATAAGATATACAACTAAAAGTACCAATGCTCAAAACTATTCCTACATATAATTATCAAAAAGATTATATATGAAAATAGAATTTTAATAATAATAGTTCAAAAAACAATATTAGATATTTATTTATTTTTATTGTGCATTTTGTTTACTTGTAACTCACATAATTTTTGGTTAAATATATATACTGATAAAAATTTATTTGGATTGTATTTTTGAAAAGTAATATAAAATTATATAAAGTAAGTTGAAAATAATATTAATAAAAAAGGTAGTCAGCAAGGGATCAACAAAATACTCTTGCTCGTCAGATAAAATACTGGTTTTGAATGTATTGAATTTGAAAACACTGATAAGTTATTTATTTTGATAAAATTATTCTGAACGAAGTTCTGTGTAATATTATTTTCCATTATATTTCATAATTTTTCTTTACGCTTAAGGCTGTTGGAGTACAAAATTTGAAATTTTGTCAATTTATTAATTATAATATATATTATATAATTATATTTATTATTATTTATTTATATTATATATATATATATATATATCTATGTATTATAAATTAATGAGTGTTGGCGTGTGAGAGTTATAGTTATTTAAAATTCTTAATAAATTTACCTTCTAAACATAATAATTTACACATGGAAACTATTAAAAGACTTTTGAAACTTAGGCCCGTTCTTAGAATGTCCCGTAAAGAACCTGTAGTTATTTTGATATTTTATAGACAGTCAGTTTTTACGTATCTTGTTTAACAGTCGGATTTTAAACCGGCAAATTCTGTTTGTATGTAAACATTCTGTGTATCTTACTAGTGAGTATCTATGAGATCTACTTAGTTCTTATTTTAATGTGTTTGGGCATATTTTGTGTCATTTTAAGTAAAAAACAAGACTAAAAATGAAAGCTCTAATAAACTAAATTACAGCTTTCAATATGTCCATTCAAAAAAAGTAAAACTTTTCAACCACGCAAAAACTATTTATAGTTATAATATATACTATTAATAGCTATTGTATTATGCTTTATTGTAACAATAAATTCCTGATCTAATTTCTTACACTCTAGGAATCTATAGAACTATAGGTATATTTTGTTGTAGTGTATTTGATTTGAAAAATGCTATATAATGATTTTGTTAAAATATATAAATATAATTATAAAATATATATGATAACAATATTGATAATAACTCGGAAATTCAATGATTTCCTAAAAATTCAACCTATCAATGATCATATTCTATAAATAATACTACACATAATTACTCAAGTAGTTTTTTAAATGTTTTAGTTAAAAAGAAAATCTATTTTAAAATTATTAGATATATATGTATTATATAAAATATTAATATAATTTATTTTAAACGATAAGGCTTTAAAGTTTATATATATTAAATGAAAATTTCAAGTTTTTATAAATATACTATTTTAATGTGAATCATAGTAGATACCTAAAGTAAAAGTAAAAACCTAAGGTAAAATTCAGTATATTATAACACATTTGGCAAATATTTGTAAAGAAGAAACAAAATAAGCTAAATTATACAACTATTATACAGTCTATAATAAAAAGTCTTAAATTTGGAATACAAGGTAAAATAAAAAAATAGTTAAACAAATCACCTTTGGTGATATTTTGCTCCATTGATTCTATTTGTGGTTTATTAATTGCATTTGAAGCACACTTTTCAAGAGATATATTGTTACAGGAATTTGTATTTGAAACATTCATAGATTTATTCGCATTATTTTTTAACGCCAATTCCACTTGATTATATTCTTCTGTAAAAATAACAGATATAATTATATTAATTAAATTAATTATTTATATATCTAAAATAATAATAATAAATATTGTAATATACAGAGTATCTCACAAAGATATTATCACTAATATCATTTAATAGGTAACATAAGATTTGAAAATTATGTTTTCTTAAAATAATTAGTTTAGGGTTACAGTCTACAAGCAGCGATTATCAAAATTTTTGGTTTATGCCACCCTAAAAATAGAAAATTTGAAGGGTGCCGTGCAAGACCTCAACAAATCCACTTTTTAAAATATTACAGGAAACGGAAAAAATGTTTTAAAAATTGGGTATTTATGATAAAACTAATGTATAATGGATAGGAAAATAGAGCAGAGTTACGAGTTTGATAGCATAGTTTAACTTCTAATCTTTCAAACAATGGTACAATTTTGTTTATACGCTTTTTTTAAGTTACATGGTATTTAAACTGCGTAATCATGTTTTTTAAATAAATATTGTGATTACATAACAATAAAAATGGTACTGACACAGGTCTATTTTAAAATAGATTTAAATATTTTTGATTTATTTGGTTTTCATTTTTCTAAAAATTTCATAAAAATTGTCTATATAACAAAACCTTAACATTGGGTGTGTAATGTCCTCATAAGATGGATGAGTAGAGTGACTAGAGAGGGCATAATAAGAGAGAATAGATTTAGGTGGGTCGGGGATGTTTTAAGGAGAGAAGAGACAGAGGAAGTAGGAGTAGTAAAGAAAATATATGTTGAAGGAAAGATGAAGACCAAACAAGAGGCGAGGGCATGTAATGAATACATAAAAAAAATGCATAATTCAAATAATGATTTGGTAAGTAGTTATTAATGTACTATTATTTAATGTTTTACACTTTAAAGTAACAATAAATCATTGAATTTGAAAAAGGGTTTGACAGAAATTTGGTTAACCTAAAAATGTAAAAATATATCTAAATATATGTTAATTTCACAAATAGGTACTAAGTATAAGAATTTGAAATAAAAATTATGTTTTGTAATTTCTCTTTAAAACTATTTTAGATATTGTTAAGTTCAGCTATTAGATTTAGATTGTTAATTTTTCAATGCTATTATTATAATTCAAAATATACCCAATACTTATTTGATTTTTGGTGGAGAATTTAATAACTGTCTAAGACAGTGTTTCTCAACCGGGGGTCCGCGAGAAGGTATTAGGGGGTTCGCAGAAAAAAAGGCGTAATGGTGGAAAAAGTGAAATTTGTTGTATTTGATATATTTGTTATTGTGATTTGTGAAATATTGTAAATCGGTTTTTTATAATATATGATTATAAGTGTATGTAGGTATAATAAGAGTATAATATGAAATATATCATTATAAACGGCGGCACGTGTGCACTGGATTTTATCTAATTTTATGTGCCTATTAAAAATCCATTAACAATTTTTATCTTATTAGGTATATTATATTATATCTTATATTCACATAAAACTATCACTGTGAACGGTTTGTATATTGAAATCGAAAGTAATAACTAGTCAGTCGATTGCTTTCAAAGTGTTCGTGTCAGTGTGTCACACACATCGTATATAAATATTCATATTCATAAAACTATTATTTTTTTTTCTTTTATTAATTATTTTCGCAATTTTTACCATGGATCAATGGTTAAAAACTGGTACAGTCAATCAACTGATCCTATTCAAAGCACTCAAGATATGTCATCATCGAATACTAATTTTGACGCAGAAAATTCTAAAAAGTTACCACAGGTTAGTGATACTAAACTTTTAATTCCGGGAAAAATAAGGAAATATTCTAAGGAATATTTGTGCCACGGGTTTTCATCAGTTATGATTGATAATGTCGCTAGACCTGAATGTGTTGTTTGTGGGGAAATACTATCTAATAGCAGTATGAAACCTTCACAACTTACTCATCATTTAAATACTAAACATTCAGATTTAAAGGAAAAAAATGTCACTTTTTTCAAACGTTTGCTGGAAAATAAAAATAAGTGCAATATGCATACCTATCTTTCTTCAGGTAATACTAACGTAGATGCTGTTGAAGGATCTTTTAGAATAAGTTACCATATCGCCAGAAGTGGTAAAAATCACACCATCGGCGAAAAATTGATTTTGCCAAATATTAAAGATGCAGTTTATTGTATGTTTGGAGAAAAACACGTCAATAAAATAAATGCTATCCCATTATCAAATGACACAGTCTGTCGTAGAATCAAAGACATTTCTAATGATATTGAGGAAACAATACTAAAAGACATCAATGACAGTCAATTGTTTTCCATTTAAGTTGACAAGAGTACTGATGTATCACAATTGGCTGTTTTGATAGTTATTGCAAGATATTTAAAAAAAAATGAAATTGTAGAAGGTCTATTGCTTTGCCACCCTCTTACTGAACGAGCAACAGGTGCAGATATTTTTCGTGTTATAGATTCTTACTTTACCGAAAAGAAAATAAAGTGGTTAAAATGTTGTGGTTTGAGTACGGACGGTGGAAAATCTATGTCAGGTTGTTACTCTGGTCTCCTTGAGCGTGTAAAGGCATTATCTCCCCTGATATGATGGACTCATTGTTGCATCCATCGGTAAGCTCTTGCGTTGAAACCTCTTCCTGCAGCAGATTTGAAGGACGTTCTGGATGAATCTTGTAAAGTGGTTAATTTCATTAAGTCTCGCTACATGAACTCCAGAATATTTTCATCATTGTGTGAAGACATAGACAGTCTTCAAAAAACCATCCTTCTTCATACCGAGGTTCCATGGTTATCTCGAGGTAAAGTCCTTACTCGTTTGTTTGAACTTAGGCATGAAGTTCAAATGTTTTTTGAAAACCACTCTTTTCGGCTGTCATCTAAATATAATGACCATGAATGGCTTCAAAAACTAGCGTACTTATCCGATGTTTTTTTGAAATTAAACAATCTAAATTTGACTCTTCAAAACAGTGCAGTGTCTATATTCCAAGTTACTGACAAAATAGAATCTTTTATTAAAAAGTTAGAATTTTGGAAGTCGTGTATTGAGAATAACCAACCAGAAGTTTTTGAAACACTACATGATTTTCTCTGTGAAACTGATATGAACTTATCACAAGACATCAAAGACCAAATTGAACAACATTTGAATGGGCTCAAGGCAGCATTTGAAAAGTACTTTCCTAAATGTGGAAAAGAAGACCACTGGATTGCGTTCCCTTTCAGTGAAAACTATTTTAAATCTGCAGTTTTATCAGTTCAAGAAAAAGAAAAACTGATTGAACTGAAAACAGATTCTTCACTTCAGGCAGCATTTTTTGAAAAAAATCTCTCATCGCTTTTTGGGTTGACGTGAATGACGAATATCCTGAGCTTTCCTACAAAGCATTTAATATTTTACTACCGTTCACGAGCACTGTATTGGTGGAGAGGGCCTTTTCGTCATATACGTTCATTAAAAATAAGTACCGTAATAGACTATCTGTGAGTTCAGACTTACGGGTTTACTTATCAACTGTGGAGCCAGATTTCAAAAAATTAAGTGCTAGTAAACAAGCCCAAGGATCGCATTAAAACTAAATTTTTAACTTAATATATTTTTTTTATATATATAGATACATTGTATGGCACATGCCGATTAAAATAAATAGGCATTTCCAAATTTTTCGTTTACTTATTTCGTTGATTCGTATTTATCTTATGTGAAAATATATGACTAAGTTGACATTTGGAGGTCCGTAAAATAGTGGTGAGAGGTCAAGGGGTACGCGAATGAAAAAAGGTTGAGAAACACTGGTCTAAGAAAATTAATTTTGACATTAGTTATATACTTAATCTACTGTTAAGTTTATGGCTTAATATGTGATCTACCTAGATTGGTGATTTAATTAAAGTAAATATCATGAGTTTATGTATACCACCCATAGTTTCAAAATCATAAGTAGAAAATGAACTATTCATGTGAATGGATTGATAATTTTGAAAACCTCTTATTATGCATCTATATTAACTATATTTTCAAATATATGTGAATACCAAATAATTTTTTAAAATACCTACACTTTAGTTAATTTTTTAACAGTTTCATTAAACAATAAATCATGTTCTCGTAAAATAAAAGTACAATCTTTTTTAATTTGTTTATTGACCAACATTAAACATTTTAAAATATTTTTTATTACTACATTTATTAGACAACTAACCTGTTATATTTAACTAGGTACAAACAGATCTATTTGTAGTTTACATATAAGTTCAATTTATTATTTTTATTATGTATACAAAAAGTAATTATTTAATTAAATATAACTAAATACTAATATAATTTTCATTACCTTTATTTAGATGTTTTTCAGTTGAATTATATGGAGTTATTGGTGTAATAAATGATTTTTTATATTTTTTTAATTGAGGTTCTTCTGTATTATTTTCCAATGAATCTTTAAATTTTCTTTTTTCTTTGATTAAACTATTTTCATTTAAATTATTGGAGTTGTGTTCAATATTATGATTTTTAACAGATTTTTTGAAATTTATATCATAGTTATCATCAGAGTTAAAGACAAATGGGTTCTATAAAATACAAATTAGAAATTATTATTGATTACTTATATAATTATTTTAATATAATGTATACATTATATTAATACACATTATACATACCTTTGGTTTAATTGATGGAACAGCATACTTATTTAGTTCATGAATATTACCAACATTCATTATGTAATAATTTTCAAAATGATCGGAACATACTCTGTCAAATTCAGATGGTTTTTTAGCCAACTTTATAATATTTACCCATGTTTTAAGTAAAAATGTATTTTCAAGTGGAAATCTATAGTGAAATCAAAGTATACATTTAACAAGATATAATATAAAACTTTAATAACTATATTTTTTCACAGAAAAATCTAATATAGAAAATTAACAAAAAGAAGCTGATGTTTAAAAAGTTTTATACGTTTTATATTAATAGTATATACTATCAACATACACTATCATAAACTTCTTTTAAAATATTAATTTAATGCATTTTTTAACTAAATAATAAATTACTTTCAATGTTAACAAAAATGGTTTAATTTTTAAACAACCAATTTACTTGAAAAATAGTGTATTTTTGCCATCTTTAAAAAATGTTTTTTTACAACCATGAACTGCACACATGACCATTTCTGTTGATTTATTCTTTATTTCTGCTGTTTTAAAATTATGTTTATTAATAAACATGAATGTGTAACAATTAACGGCTCGTGTACCACTTTAATCCAATTAAAAATTAAATAATATCACTTAATTATGAATTAAAAAAAAAAAAAAAATCAAATAAAAAGTACCAAACAAATAGTATAGTATTAAAAAAATTACAGGTATTTTGATAATTTTAGATTATTAATAAAGTAAAATAAATTACATTAAGACAACATGATTTTGTCTATAAATTTGGCAATAGGAAAATTTACACTAATATTAGAAATTACAAAGTTTAAATTGCTATACATAAATTTTGTATATTATCAGTTGGTTAGAAGGCAGGAAATTAGGGTGTCACATTCTCTTATATAAGTAACTACAGAGAAACTGAATTATTACAAGCATGGAAAGGGTGCAACAGCCTATACCCATAAAAATACACAATTTTTTTCATATTATATTGTATTATCAAATCTATATTATTTTTGTCTTAACTCTTTCTAATACGGGAATTCAGGAAAATCAGGGCTATTTAAAATTTAAAATAAAAATGATTCATTTTAGTAATATAAATAAATATTTTTCAAATATTCTAAAAGAATACCTAAAAATAGAATATATATCCCATTGAGCAATAACATGGTATAAATGTATAATATTTAACTAAAGTACATAATATTATATGATGTACATTATATATATAAAATCAATCATTTTATACATTTTGCTCTATTTCAAGAAGAAAATTACTCTTAAACTTAAATAAAAATAATTTTACATTATTATCAGTTTTTTTATACTTTAAAAATTTAAAAATAATCTTTCCCGGGTATATTTAGTAATTAGCAGATATTTTATTTCTTTATGATTTATTAAATAATATTGTTGGTTTGGAAATTATTAAACAAGATTGGTTTTTATACAGATAGTTATAGTATTAGAAATTCTATTATTTTATGTTCCTTTTTATGAAAAAAAATAAGTACAAATTCATTTTTCATTCACTTTACAACAAATTTTAGTCTATTCGATAACAGCTAAATGAAAACAAAATAATATTTAATTACATTATATATAGAATCAAATAAAATTTGAACTAGCCAAATTAGTTAATTTTGAAAATATTTGTAAACAAATAATAATAAAGATGAGATTAATAAAATTTTTTCAAAATTGTAGATAAATACACTGGGTGTTGTAGTGATAATTTTAAAATAAAATAAAATCATACAAAGACTGTAAAATTAAATATTAAAGAGGAGATATACTAATTGTTAGAATTTTCAATTTTTATTGCACTGAACTACAAATAGTAATAGTAAAAATAGTTATAGAAATGTGTGCTATTATTATCATAATAATTATTACATTTAGGTATAATAAATTATACAATTATGGTCAAGAGCCGCCATTCACATGAATAATTTTTAATGTGTTCAATGATTGTCAATTTTACTTACTATTATTAGAATCAAAAACCTTTTTTTTTTGATTCCTTGTAAATATTATATATTCATGAGGTAGTAAATAAAAACTTGGCATAATTTTATTGTTTTTCAAAACAGTTTTTTGATAGAGTTCATTGTTATGTAAAAAATTAACCGTTTTAAAATTGTTAGTGCCAAAATGAATCGAACATATTTTATACGATGGATCAAATTTATCACTGCGGCCACAAATTTTCCACCATTTATCACTAAGAACTTTATTATTTTTTGGAAAATTGATGAAAAATAATCCATAAAATTGATTTCTAACATTTTCATTGCATAATTCAACAGCACATTTTTGATTAATAAACTGATCAGCCTGCGAAAAAAAAAAATTAAATGATTATAATATATATATAAATATATACCTATAGTACTGTTTTATTATTGAGACTACCTATTATTTGCCAATAAACGCAACCAATAATCATAACTAGGTACCAAAATTAAAGATAAAATTTACTAGATGCTAGATTGCTTTTTTTTTTATTTAAGAACATGGGATTTCACCAAAAAGAAAAGTGTATGGATTTGGTACAAATCCAAATTCATTGAAACTTAAAATTATCTATTAAATGGAATTTTATTATGCATGTTGAATATCGGCCACCACAAATAAATTAAATTATTATTCATATTATTTCACTGTTATTAGGTACATATTATTTTACTGAAATCTTGATAAACTTAGTAATAAACTGACCTTAAATATAACTATATTAATGTATACTTATTATAAACTAACATTTTTAAAACTCGCTATAGACAATGGAACAGAATTATGTATGCATTCTTCCTGAAATTCTTCAATATTATTTCCTACATCATATTCATCATCTGAATTTTCTGAAAGTGACGATAGAAAATCATCATCTAATCCTGTAGCTTCATTTGATTCCTAAAATTATTTAAGCATTGTAAATATTAAACTTTAAAGAGTTTGATTAATCAAAAAATAAAACAATCTTACACTATCAGATGTGGTATTTAGAATTGGATCTTCATCACTATTTTTCGTATTATAATATGGTGAATCCAGTGAATTATTAGAATCAATATCTGAAGTATTTACATCACTTGTAGAAGAAACTTCAGAATATGATGCATCTGGCTCTATCATTTTCATGTTCGTGTCATCATCTTCAATATTCTATAAGGTGTAAATTATAAATAAAAATGATGAAAATACTTACCTACATGTGTAATGTGCATTATACTTACATTATAAGAAGTATTGACCACGGGATAAGCATTTTGTTTGAGCTTATTATTTTTATTGTCACCTTCATGATCGTTATCATTAAAGTGTCGGTCACATACTCTACTTTTGGGAGTAGGTAACCAATCTGTACGATTCGTTGCCATAATCCAAAGGGGCAGTAATGATTGATTATCAAATGGGAATCTAAAACGTTGTATATAATATTAAAAGATTGAGTGAAATTTTCATCTGTAAATAAATATACATACTCGTGTAGTTTAATTCTTGAGTTACAACTATTAGTTGAACATCCCAATATACAGCATTCCATGATGATGATTTTTATTATTATATTATTGATTAATAATATACAGGCAGGCAGGTATATTTAGTTATTTTGATCGTTGAATAACATTATATGAACTATAAAATACAAATCTAGCATGTGAATTCACAATGCACTTGTAAAATATTGTAATTTTGTATTGTACATTAATTTAATAATCGTACTTCGTGAGATAACCCCCAACTGTGGTCCGGCGTTTACATTGATAATAATATGTTTGTGACAACACTTACGAGATTTTCACGATGTGAACTTCGTCACGTATCAAAACGCATCAGCAAAAATACCGGGACGCTCGTTATAATTATAATTTCGTTACATTACGTTATGTGATACATGGTTCTTATATACTTCAGTATATAAGAACCATGATGTGATATGCCTCAAAAGTCGAAATTATAGATAGAGAACTCTAGAGAGGCCATGTGACAAAATCGTAAAATGTTTTTATCACGGAATGTGTGTTGTTACCACGGTCACGGACTAAGATAGTAAGGACTGGAATCGGAGACATTATCGGTGTACCTCAATTGTTTCGAGCGGTACAAGTATGGTTTATAGTGCCATCTATGTGGACTACAAAATACTAATAATAACACAGATA